>JAJOZX010012831.1:0-98460 GCA_023014485.1 Bathynomus jamesi | reverse complement strand
AACTCCAACTCCACCATCTCCTCCGTCACCCCCTTACCCTTCCTCCGTCACCACCTTACCGATTGATGATCGACGCACGGACCCTACATACCGGTTGCAAATGCATCAACCACGTGAACTAGAACCTTCACATAAAAAAACGAACCCGCTCAGAATCGGAGCTTAACGGTCGACCCCCATTACCACCTAAGCGAGGCCGACCACTCCGCACACAAACACCGACATCTACACGACAACCAACAGTTCCGTATAGTTTAAGACGTAGATATGAATAAAATTGTTCCCCTTATAATATTGAGATTACAATTACAACTCGTACCCCTTTCTGTCTGAAACTAAATTCAAACCTACTATAAAAATCTTGAATTCCACCATGAAACCAGTGACCATCCTACCCGGACTTCATGCCCGTAAATGGACTGATCAATTGAGTTGTTTTTAAAAATTTTCAGATGATAACCAGAATAACCTTTTACAAATACTGTAACCAGTAACAATTATTTACCAACATCTGCCGTCAGTATTATCATTGTGTGTGCTATTATCCTAGGTATATTTGTAGTGAAAAGACTATTCTCGCACTGACAAAAAAAAAATAAGACAACCATCCCGACTTATACATATATACAAAATACAACCATACATGCAAATATGCATACAATACACATACACAGTTATGTCTTAATACAGAAGTTTTGTTTTACTTTTTCCTATATATATATACAAACATACACACATACATGCAACCATGCATACACACCTACATATATTCACATACAATTCATATATATATATATATATATATATATATATACTTTTGTAGGCCTAATCTGCCAGGTTAGGTTACCCACTCTCCTCCCTTGTTAGGTTAGGCCACGCTCTTCCCCCTTCATGCATACCTCCCTCTCGGAGGATCTAACCTCACCCCCCTTGGAGGGTCTAACCCCCCTTCCCGTATTGCTGCATAGCCCCCTCACCCCTCTTGGAAGGTCTAAACCACACCTTGTTGCATTATTGATCATGTTGCATGCAATTGATTTGCACTCTACATTTTTGCAATCATACTACTCACTGGAATAAGAAAAGAGAGATAAGATATGTACTGTCCCAACTGCGGTGGAACAGGAGGCAATGGAAACGAGGATGGAAATATCCTGAGAATATGAGGCCCGAAACTCTTTAATGTCCTGCCCAAAGAACAAAGGAGACTCCGGCACACCAACCTCAATAATTTCAAGAACCAGCTGGAGAGGTTCTGGTTCTGGTTTCAGGACAGTCCCTGACCAGCCATGTGTAGCTGGCTACGAGGGCAGGAGGAGATCGGAAACCAATTCCCTACTCCACCCAATCCCAATCCATCGGGATGCTGCAGAGGGGTCGACCGCAGGTCTATCATGAACTGTCGTTCGCAAATTTCTAAAAGTATCTAAAGGTAAGGTGTATATATATATATATATATATATATATATATATGGTATGAATACTGCATTTTAGTAATGGAATACGAATATATTTTATATGAACGAATATACATAAATATAAATTTACATTAAACTGAATCTGAGTGCAACAAATTCATTTGAAAATAATCACGGATACATCCATAAATGAGTAGAAAAATAAAGATTTACTGTTAACGTACAGTAAATCTATCTCTCAGAAGTCAGCGTTCGCAGTTCAGTGAATAACACCGTTTCCCTGTACGATAATTGAAGACATTGAGGTCGGGGGTTCGACTCTCGATGTTCCTAGTAATAATGATCCGGGAGTTAGCACTCTGGGCCACATTAGTTGGTCTAAGCGATGTGCCAGTTTCTGGCCCTCCTGAATGATTATTATCTCTAGGAGATATAACATATTAGTAAATATAAGCAATCACTATCTTGTAGCCTTTCCACCTACTTCACGAACGGCTTCGACACATTCAAAATTTGAGCTGATAAAATTCTGGATGAAGGTATGGTCTAAATTTTGTCAAAGTTCAGTCTCTTTTTTTTTTCTATATATTTCATACAGATGTGGGAGGAGGCGGCCTTTTTTCTGCAAACGACTATCAAATTCCTCGCAGACGTGATCAGTAGGATTCATACGTGGGCTTCTCGGAGCCGAAGGAAGAACTTCTAATCCTTTTTCTTTCTTCCACTGAATTGTGTATTCCAGAGGCGTGACGGGTTGCAAAGTCTTCCTACGACGCATGCGCGTCAAACTGTAATTTTTCTGGATGGGATAATGGACGAATATGGTTCTCAAAGAAGGATACGTATTCTGTGGAATTCAGACGTCCCAAGACGAATATACCGGGCTTGTCTTTCTGTCGTACGTTCCAATATTTTTTGTGCTCATTCTATTTTTACCTGACTGCGTTACTGTAAAAATGTCTTTTTCATTACTTTCATAAAAATAGGTAAAATGTTGAAAGTAAACATTTAGTATATGCGATACAGGCAATTAAAATCAGTGGTATTTTGTCGAAGAATTTAATTTGCATTTTCGCTCCTCAAGATTTCCAAGTTTCGAATTTATACACAATGACATGACGAAATATTTTGATTCACTTATACTTAAGAAAGTATTATTCTCACAGTTATTTATTAACTATATCACTAGGGAACAACATTTTTGTTTCTTGAAAACTATTTCGTGTTTCTTATTGAACTTTTGATGCTGATTCCAAATATGGTTTCAGAATTTTTCTATCACCCATAGTTTTCGAGAAAATAATATTTCCATTTACTCAGAGTTTTCCCAAAATATTAGTTAAAATTAAGTGTACTAATTTAATTTTACTTTCTTTTTTTTCAGGTTAACTATATTTAATAGTATTTTTTGCATTAAAAAAATATAGCTATTTAAACAAACAGATTTTTAATAAAAAGAAAGAAATTTTTTTCAAGTTTTGCTCAAATTTTAAAATTTTTCATAGTAGAAAAAATTGGTTTTTCATTCCAAAAAGTTTTCCGTGATTTCAATAATTTTCCGCCAGCATGAATCGAAACTGTATTAATCCCAGAGATACATTTTGCTACGTATGTGGAGAACTGACCATAATGGTGGAGAACTGACCATAATGGCACAGAGGAAGACGATGACCCCACTCGTGAAGAAGGCTTACGAACTTTATTTTGGATGTAAGGTAGGCGACCAAGACAAATCCTGGGCACCTCATATCTCATGCATTTCCTGTGCCGTCACTCTTAGGGGTTGGATTAAAGGTACCCGCAAATCTATGCCATTTGCCATACCAATGATTTGGAGAGAGCCCAAGGATCACCTAACGGATTGCTATTTTTGTATGACTAACGTTTCAGGATTCTCTGCCAAAAATAAACATAAAATTCAATACCCAAATCTTGCATCTGCCATGAGACCAGTACTACATGACGATGATAACCCAATTCCAACTCTCCCAAAGTCATGGACACTGGATGAAGAGTCTGAAGTTGAACCAATGGAAATTGATGACACTAAAGATACAGACTTTCAGCAACCTGAATCAAATAAATCACGTATGATAACGCAGGTTATGCTGAATGATCTCGTGAGAGATTTGGACCTTCCGAAAAAGAAAGCGGAATTATTGGGCTCCAGGTTACGTGAATGGAATTTGCTGGCAAAAGAATACAAGCATATCGGCGTTCCGCACTCGCCAAAAAGATCTGATGCAGTATTTCTCCTCGTCAGGTGGTTTATGCTACTGTAATAATGTAAATGGACTGCTGTTAGCTCTCGGTCATGAGCACAAATCTGAAGATTGGCGTTTATTTATTGACTCTTCGAAGCTAAGCCTCAAGGTTGTACTACTTCACAATGGAAATAAATACCCTTCCATTCCTGTAGGGCACGCTGTCCACATGAAGGAATCTTACGAAAATATGAAACTCATCCTTCAGCAGA
Source organism: Bathynomus jamesi (assembly GCA_023014485.1). Taxonomy (NCBI): domain Eukaryota; kingdom Metazoa; phylum Arthropoda; class Malacostraca; order Isopoda; family Cirolanidae; genus Bathynomus; species Bathynomus jamesi. Next base: position 94,566 of record JAJOZX010012831.1, on the reverse strand, counting down.
TTAATTATGACCAGTTTCGTTGGTATATATTGGGGATTTAAAAGTCGTCGCGCTTCTTCTGGGAATGCAGCTCGGTTATACGAAGTTCTGCTGCTTCCTTTGTGAATGGGACAGCAGAGCCAGAGATTCGCATTATTTTGTAAAGGATTGGCCACTTCGTCAAAAATGTATCCCAGGACTGAAGAATGTGTCTCATGAACCCTTAGTTGACCCCAAGAAAATATACTTACCGCCACTTCACATCAAACTTGGCATCATGAAAAATTTTGTCAAAGCAATGAACAAGGAAGATGAGGCATTCAAATATTTGAAGAAAAAGTTTTCACGACTTAGCGATGCAAAGATAAAAGAAGGGATCTTTGTTGGTCCCCAAATCAGAGAGCTCATGAAAGATCAAAAGTTTGATGATGCCTTGAGAGGAAAAAAAAAGGGGCATGGGAGGCCATGAAGAATGTTGTCACAAATTTTCTAGGGAACATCAAACCCTCTAACTATGAAAAAATAGTGCAGGACATGATTAAAGCATATAGGTTATTGGGATGTAATATGTCACTAAAAATCCATTTGTTGCAATCCCATTTAGATTTCTTCCCTGAAAACCTCGGCGACGTAAGCGATGAGCATGGAGAAAGGTTCCACCAAGATATAGCTGCTATGGAGAAACGCTACCAAGGGAGGTGGGATCCGGCAATGTTAGCTGATTACTGCTGGACATTGATGCGAGAAGCTCCTAATGAAAACTACAAGAGAAAATCAGTGACAAAGAAGTTTTAAGAAGAATATTTTAAATGCCAATCTGCCACTAATATAATTTTTATGAAGTATTTTTACTAACTTCTATACACTTTTTGAATAAATATTAAAATACAAATTTCTCAGTAACCTTGGGTGATAGAGAAATTCTACGGCTATATTCGGAATCAGCGGAAAAAATCCTATAAGACTGACCTGTTCACGTCCAAGAAACAAAAGAAAAGTTAAAATTTGTTCCCCAGTGAGCTATTAGTATATATATATTCATGCTATTCACCGAATATAATAATTATATATATAATAATAAATATAAATATAATATATATATATATATATATATATATATATATATATATATATATATATATATATAAAAGTGGTGGACCGGATATCCGAATCCGCACTTCTGACTGCGGATGTTATGCGGATATTACCTTTAATAAATTATGCAATTTTCAATTAAATTAGCTTATAAAGTAGCTTATAAGGCCCAGTCATCCACATTTCATGTAAAGTATTAATTAATTATTAATGAACAAACAAATATACAAACCTCAAAATATAAATAGCTGGTAACAGAAAATTGAATGAAACTTGTTTCATTGAATTTTCTGTGGCTGAAACTCTTGAGAAAGTTATTATTTTTATCATAATGAAAACATTAATATTAATTTTAATTCTTATGCATTGCCTGCTATAATAGTAATATCACGAAATTTGAAAAATTATGTCATATATTCATAATTCTATATTATATTGATAGATTAACTAAATATCCGCATTCGCATCCGCGGATATTGAGATTAAAAATCCGCATCCGCAGATGTTGAAAAACTGACATCCGGTCCACCACTAATATATATATATTACTTTGCGTGAGGTTTCACACGACTGATGAATAAAGAATGGGTGAGAAATATTTCCACTCTCATATTTCACGTGATTTATTTGTTCAAATAAAAAGAAATAAAAAAATCTCTGAAAGTATAATGGCCCCCATCATTGTTTTCCTACTTTTACCTTCATTTTATATATATATAATGGAAACGGGTGGATTCTTGTAGTCTCACGGAGAAAACAGATTTGCAGTATATCTTCCTCCTGATGAATCATGCATTCAGACCTTATAACGCCCGTAGTATCTACAGTAGAAACGAAACGCAGCTAAAAAGAATTATGAACAGGAATGTAACGTTGAATAAGACAGAATATTATTTCTTTTAATAGCAATAAGCGACGTAATAAAGTCTCGTTAATGAGTTAACACTCTATATATTTAGCAACGATGCTACGAGCTGCTCTACTCTTAAGTGATGTATGGGCGGAGCTTGTATGAGGCTTTTACTTTTTAAGTCTCGAACTTAATTTGTAAGCATCTTTGTCCTGAGCGTGTATATATATATATATATATATATATATATATATAAACACACACACACACACACACACACACACACACACGAGGGTAATTCAATAAGTATCCGCACTTTTTATTTTCACAATTTTATTTTCACATCTGATAGATTATAAACACATCACTTCTCAACATAGTCTCCCTGTTTCTCAATACACTTAGTCCAGCGATCTACAAGCTTCCTAACGCCATCACAAAAGGATGTTTTTGGCTGTGTGCGTAGCCAGTCATGCACCGCCTCCTTCAGGTCATCGTCGCCTTGGAATCGCTGACCTCTCAAAGCGTCTTTCAGTGGTCCAAACAGGTAAAAATCCGAAGGTACCAGGTCTGGACTATAGGCTGGATAGTCGAGAACTTAAAATTTAAGTTCTTGAAGGCACTTTCTAGTCTGTGCAGCAGTATGAAGGCGCGCATTGTCGTGTAACAGAATAACACCTTCCGACAATCTCCCTCTCCGTTTTGTGCGAATTGCTTGCTTTAACTCATTCCGAAGCATGTCAGAATACGATGCACTTGTTACTGTAGTTCCCAGTGGTGGGCACCGTTAACCAAAAAGTTAACTTCGTTAACCGCTAATCCGTTAAACAAAAAGTTAACTTCGTTAACCGTTAATCCGTTAATTCGTTAAACATGTAACGGAAGTTACCGATAAACCGTTAACGTTAACTTTTATTATGAAAAAAAATGAAAAACACAATATATATATAATTTAATTTTCCCTCTTCTTCTCGTTCTCCATTTTGTCCATGAGATGCATGTTGCCCTTCATGAAAATTAGCATATCAAAGTTTTCATCAGACAGGGATGATCTCTTGGCCCTCAGGATGTCCTTGCCCATAGAGAACAAACGCTCCACTGCAGCACTGGAGGGGATGGCAGAGATACTAAAGAGTAAACAGCCTCTGGCGCCACACGCTCACATTTACTTCTCAACGCCATCTATTATCTCATAAAGAAACTAATTCACATTGGGACTTGAAAGTACCGGCAGGATCAACCGGGTAGAAAAATAATTATGGAGATTTTAAAGATGTGGTACCTAGAAGTACCGCCAGGACATAAAGGGTTAAGGTGAAAACGCTCCCATTGTAAGACATCAATTGACTTAATTTATGTCATCAAAGTGACATGAGAATTGAAATCTTACCTGATCAGTTTTATGGTTCTTGAAATGTATCAAGGAGACTACTAATAAGGTACTCACAGACATATTATAATTATACATGACTTACTTGACAACGATTATTTTTAAATATTCACTAGCACAAACATGTTGCGCAAGAGACAGACTGCAAATGAAACGAATGTAGTTATTTGTTGTAATTGTTACATATATATTATTGAAAGTGCCTTAAAATGCTCGTGATATTTCTTGAAAGAAGTTGAAACATTCAACTCAAATGGCAAATCTTTCCGCCTGATTTTACAGTCGACCATGTTTTGCTCAAACCAATGCCATAAATAACTACCATATTTGGTAAGACACAAATTGTGGCGACGGAAACAAATATATCGCCTGATTTTGCACTGCGGAAATGGAAATTCGTTCATCACTATTAACAGTGGCGGATTAATTGCGCACCTGCTCAGCACTGAAAATAATAGAAACTTTTAAACGTTTATTTATGAATTTTTTGGGTTAACGGACTTGAGTTAACGGAAGTTAAATGTAACGGAAGTTAATTAGTCCGATAATGATTTTCAAAGTTAACTTAAAAGTTAAATCGTTAATGAAAAAGTTAACTTCGTTAATTAACGATTAACGGATTAACGGTTTGTGCCCAGCTTTGCCCCTAGTTCCACGCTCATAATGTTCAATGATAGGGCCTCGTGTATCCCAAAACAGTGTTAGCATAACTTTACCTGCTGACGGTTGCGCTTTGAACTTCCTTGCAACGGGAGATGTTGGATGCTTCTATTGCATGCTCTGTCGTTTGTTTTCTGATTCATAGTGATGGATGCAGGTTTCATCTCCATTGATAATACGCTCCAAAAAGTTTTCACCTTCATTATGATACCGCGCCAAAAGACGAGAGCAGGCGTCCATACGATTACGCTTGTGCTCGTCTGTCAACTGTTTGGGCACCCATCTTGCACAAACCTTGTGAAAGCCAAGAATGTCATGAACTATCGAATAGGCTGACCCTTGACTGATGTCTAATGAAGATGCAATTTCTTTTATTGTTAATCTTCTGTCATCGAAACTCATGGCTCTGGCTTCTTCCTGCTTGTCACCACTGGTTGATGTTGACAGTCATCCTGAGCGCTGAGCATCTGTCACACATGTCCGACCTTCCTTAAACATTTGAATCCACTCGTACACACTTCGCCGTGGTAACACATTATTCCCATACTGAGCACATAAACGCGTGTGAATTTCAGCTCCTTTCACACTTTCTGCCTACAAAAAACGAACCACGGATCTCTGTTCCTCCAGAGTACAAATTGAAAGCGGCGCAGCCATGCTCACTACTCGTACGATATATGACAGCTACGAGTAGCCTAAATAAGCCTATACTGTTGCTAGCCTAAATAAGCCTATGGATCTCAGTTTGGCTCGTTATTACGAGTATATATTATATATACTATATTATCACTAAAATAAAAAGTGCGGATACTTACTGCAGTACCCTAGTACAGTATATATATATATATATATATATATATATATATATATATAGTATATATAGTGGCCTACAGAGCACCAATTTGTGGTGGCCTATCAAGTAGGCTTACTATAATTAATGAATTATATTGAAATGAATAATTAGGGGTCACCAGTTTGGGATACAACCCAAACAAACAATATTTAATAAGGAGAGAGAATTTACTTTGTTGTTTTGTGTTTGATTAGAAAAATGAATTATTTGCTCACAGTGATTAACAATTCTATAACTGTATTTGTATTATATTACAAATGAGTGATTATTAGCAATAAGAAATGGTTACACAGTATAATCGTTAAGTAAGTACAATAATGACAAACACTATTTTAGCTAGGCTAATGAAATATGCAGCAGTGAACACACAATAAGTAATTAAGCCAATAATAACCGAGATAATGAAAGTACTGTATGGTACAGTAAATGGATTAGGTCAGTAAAATGAAATGCATAAAAGGGCAAATAAACAATCGGATACAAAATACGGTGAGATGGTTGAAACGTTAAAATAATTCAACAGGCCTACTGTAGTCGTAATAGGAAAGTTAAGTTGCCGGTTGTTTGCATACACTTTTGGGCCTACTCGGTTAGGCAGAGGTTGTGGACTTTTCAGCTTTTAATCCTGAATAGTCTATCACGACGTAACAAAACACTGTAGGCCGAGTGGGGGCCTATAAGAAGCTTGCCGACCTGCGATTTCGATGTGGATAACTCCGAAGACTGACAAGGGCTTACTGAAGGTTGACCGTACTGCGTTTCGTGTAGATAACTTCGAAGACTGACAAGGGCCTACTGAAGGTTGACCGTACTGCGTTTCGACGTGGATAACTGTGAAGACGGCAGGAGGATGTGTTGAGAGCCGGTGATAGACTTGTTGAAAGGAAGCCAATCGAATTGGGATCTTTCCTGTTTCATTAACTGTTTCCGATTTTTATGAAAACAACGTGATATGTACAGTTTTTCACGCTGATTTAAAAATTATAAACCATTTCATCGCCCACACAACTAGGCAATCACTGGAATGTTTAACAAGATTTTTTGAACAAAGATTCATTTCTCATCGCTCGCAGTTTCCCTGGCCCGCAAGATCTCCCGATCTATCACCTTTGGACTTTTTTCTCTGGGGATTTGTCAAGGACAAAGTATTCAGGCAAGAGCCATCCTCTATCGAAGAATTAAAGCAAGCGGTGGTAGAGAGTGTACAGTCCATTGAATGCAGCGTTTTGGAAAATGTAATAAATAACTTCCTTTCCCGTTGTGTGAACTGTAAGAATGTCCAGGGACGTCACTTTGAACACATGTAGAATAAATTAAAACTTTAAAATGTTCTCTTTCGAATGCTTTTTATTTCATTTGTGAAGCTGCAATAATGACTGAGTAATAAGCGATTAAAAACAGGGACAATTTTTGTGGTCACGTGGTACAAAGAAAATAACTACAAATCTGAAAAGTAGCAAGATACAGTTAAAATTTCACACACTAAACTATAGTAGAGCATAAAAAAGTATATTAATTTAACCAAATTTAAGCTTCTTTGTGAAACAACATCCAATCAGTGTAAAGAGTGCTTTGAAATTGAAATAAATGTTAAACAACACAAGGCGTTACAGATGACGTGCGAAGCTAGATTTCCTTATCACCACATTCCCCCTTTGTCCCCGCTCCCTCAAGGCTGACATTCACATCTACACTCACACATTATGTTAAGAAGAAAGTAGCAAATAATTTAGAACTTCCTAATATACATAAAAATAAATATAAAATGGAAAAAATATAGGTTGTTTCATTAAAGAAAATTATCAGCCACTGAGTAATAATTTGGCCAGGGTCTGTATATACACACACACACACACACACATATATATATATATATATATATGTGTGTGTGTGTGTGTGTGTGTGTGTGTGTGTGTGTGTGTGTGTGAAATAATTTATAACGGTAAAAGTACTGTAACAGAAGTTTAAAATGGTTTAAGTGTTGTCTGCAGTTTAGAAGGGCCTCAATGTATACAGCTCTACAGTATTTGAATGCGAGTTGTTACTGGCATTTTTCTCTTCCAGACATTTCAAAAACTTCAAATTGCAAGTTTTCCCTAAAAAATCGCCTTCCTTCACCCTTTTGCAAGTTTGCAAAGTGATGCTTCAAACCTGATTTTGGTGCGAGTGTAAAATTGTATAAAAATGTTTACCTTTACAAATTAAAATTTATCTCCACAGCGTGTCCTTTCATCACACGCTTTAGCAGTTAGCGCTTAGGGTCATTCGTTTTGGTTGATCCTCTACGTAAATATCGCCATGTTAACATGACTTTTCCTCTGAGCAAGTAAAAGTAATTTCAGGGTGCCAAACTATCCGACTAAATGAATTATTCAGTTTTTCTTGAAATATTACGTTGCTGAATTTCTTCCGTTGTTGGATTCACGTTTCGAAACATTTCTCTCTTCAGGTTGATCTTTCTCTTTCTCAGTTTTTGTGTTTTTTTTTATTGTTTTTTAAATCATTATCGGATTAAAGGTTCGGTTGAAGGACATTTCTGTCCCCTCAGGAGAAACTTTCGTTTCCATTTATAACTTTAACCGGGGAAGGAATTTGCATATCACTCGCGTCTTGTACAAAGTTCGATCAAACAAAGGTACAACGGTAATGGGATTGCGTCTGTTCTCTTTGCTCTTACGATCCCTGTTCATCCAGTTTTTTTTCACTAGCTTCTCTTGAATTTTTATTGGCTGCTCGTTTGATAGTTTGATGAACTAAATTATGAACCTTTGTAAATCAATCAAAACAAACAAATATTTCATCTTAAAATTTCCGTTTATGCTCTCTAAACCTCTAGCATTGAATCGTTATCTATCAAAAACTTATATTATCGGTAAGTTCTCTTGAATATTTGGATTCGTTCATTCCGATCCCATGGAATGGATCAAGTATGTTTATAGTGTTCGTTCTTCACTTTATTTTCTCTTATTAAAGATTTTGTAAGGCCAAAAGATTCCTTTTCAATTTCTTTAGTTATTTTGCCCAACCAATTTTGTGTTTCTTCGGGATTACAAAATTCAGTAGGGGAAAACGTCCGGATAAGATCGAACACCAACGTCATTAGCCTTTGAATTAATAATACTAGAACAGGAATTACTGCATCCTTTCTTCTTTATTAAAACTTTCTCAAAGAAGTTCATTTCTTGTCTCAGTCAACTTCGATTTATTTCAGTTTTTTCCTGCAAAGCAAAAATATTTATTACCAACTTCCTTTTCTTCAATTTGTTTTGCTGGGATTGTATGAGTTCTCAAACAAACTTCTAAATTTAGATAGAGCGATCGGCTTCCAGAGTTTAAAATTATTTCTTTTTAATTACAAGTTCAGTTGCTTTACAAGTTCCATTTCCGTCGATGAATCGGAACAACACCAAATGGTCTCAGAAAGAAATAATAGGGTTAAAACATCTTCCCTTTTTCCTTCGATTTCTTAATTCATCTTTTTAATTTTCTTGATATCTTTAAGCTCCTCTTCCTCAGCATTTGTATATACACTCAATCCTAGCAATGTCGCGGATTTGAATATCGTGTTTCTAAGTATCGCGCACATTGTAAATGTGGCTAAAACCCACCAGTATCAGAAAAAATAGGGGGAGAGGGAAGAAATAAACGAGAAGTGGAATTTTTCTTCATCACGTTTTTTCACCCAATTCTGACGCACCCCGCCGTCGCTACCACCACCGCCGCCTCCTCCTCCCAAGGGCAAAGTGATCCTGAGGATCTACATTTATAAAGTTTGTATCAGCTTTATGTTATATTTCTGTATTTATTTAGAGTTAAAATGCGCATTTAGGAACAAAAGTATGAATTATTTGGTTCGCTACTGACGTATCCCACTTTTCCCATAACTTACTGTATGTATGAGCATCACGAATTCACAGTATTGGCTGTTGGTATCCTCATGTCATGACCTTAGTTATGACGTAGCCTCACGATACTCGCGGAATTGACTGTACATGCAATCTTCACAGCCGAATGTAGGACCATACACTGTAGGCAGTAAAGTTCCCGTTGACATTAAAAATTTAAACCGTTTTGTTCTCTTTATATTAATGCCAAAATAGATTAAAGAAAGATTTCCATCAGAATTAGGTTCCAAACTGGGACCGCAGCCTACAGACTAGTAGGAACTTACTGATTCTCTGTTTTTTTTTCCAAACCCATATACCACAAGGGACAACTATACGATCAGCGTTAGGAACCCTTTATTACTTGGAACGTTAAAGTTACAAAAAAAAACAGTATAGATACTTCGACTTGAAGGCTTTACGAACTTTACTATTTACAGTGAATAAATGCAATGGGTCCGCCTCCAAATTTTGACTATATAGGCTTACGTTTGGGGTATTTCCAATACTTACTTGTATTTATTTTGTGTGAATTTCTAGTTTCATTAATTCCTTTATGGGCACCCCGTTTTTAGAAAAATGAAATATACAGGTATCTCCTCTTTCTGCATAAATTTTCGGTAATTAAACTGGAATCGCAGTTTGTTTGAACAAACAGTTGGAAAAAATTACAGAATACACCTTAACGTTTCTCTCTCTCTCTCTCTCTCTCTCTCTCTCTCTCTCTCTCTCTCTCTCTCTCTCTCTATATATATATATATATATATATATATATATATATATCCATCTATAATCTGTCTATCGTAGTTTTTCTCCTCATTGTCAACTTCTTTCCTTCTTAATTTGACCAAGATGAAATCCAATATCTGCTGGTCCTTAAGTCCTGATTATCCTCCATTTCGTTGTTAATATAAATATATATTCCCAAAGTTTTGATTACTGGTAACAGATTTTTCACTTGCAGCAACATCAAATTTTCCAAGATCTGTTAACCGTATATGGACAGAATTATCTGAAGGGTTAAGTTATAAATGCGTGTATATGAAAGGTTAGAAATTTGTAACAGTTGTCCATATAGGAGGAGACTGTAGACACCAATCGACCAGGGAAGTACTCCGGGGTGGATGTTAGGCAGGAGACAGGGAGTACTGGAACTCCCGTTTCTCCTGTCACTCTCCTCCTCAGCTGATCTTTTTCCGTGTCTCAGCTACCCTGTGAGTAGTCCAGCATGCTCTCAAACACACACTTCTCTCTCTATTCCTCACTACACATGCATGCACCTTACACACTACACAACCTTTTCAAAATTTATATTAAAAAAAAATGGCATCATTGAGCCTTGGAGACCTTGTTTTTGGCTCTCTCCGTCTTCTGTGGAGAGGTCAATTTTGCGGGCCCTCGCCCTTAGCCCCCCTCCTTCCTACATTAAAAAAAGGAAAATTATAAGGTTAAGTAAAGGTTTTGGTGTGTTGACATCAAAGTATCAGATGTTAATTCTCTCGTGTCGGCGAAGACAAATTACTAACAGTATTTCAATCTGTCGGTTTGAATTTCCCACACGTTAATACTTTCTTCACATTGATCCATTTTACTTAGTAGAAAGTAGATCAACCTGGTTCAAAAGTAATTTTAACATCTTAAGGAAATAGGGAACTTCGGGATAAAGGGGAGAAAAGCACGCAGTGATTCTGTTCCCTCTTCAGCAAAATGGTTCAACCTGATCATGAAACAGAGAATGTAGGTCATGGAAAACAAAATTGTAACCATTTTTTAAAGTAACTGAAATTTGTTACCTATAAAATGAAATAAAACACCAGATATTTGATTTGGTATCCACAGATTTTAATAAAAAGAAAAAAAACCGATGGCGACCCCGAGTGACTGTTTGTGTGAGTGTGAATAGTTAAAGTTCAAAATAGAGGACAAATGGGATCAGAAGAAAGATAGATTTCCCTCTTTCTCCTGGATGCACCGGGATTCAGCATGAACATACTACAAACGAATCTGAGTGGGACCTTCATATACAACGTAAATACAACTAAGGTTCTGTAACGGACATTTAAAACAGAGAAATATGATTTTTTTGCAGTTTGTATGGTTTTAAAAGTAAAACCAATATAATATTTCTGAGAATAAAAACCCACTAATAGACAGAGTTTATTTCCACGACAGTTTCGACGCCCACTGGCATCCTCCTCGGGTGGATACAGAAACACAAATGAAACAAAACAAGAGGGAAAAACAGTTCAGGGATCGACCGTTAAGAAATTCGCACCTAGGTTGGATTCCATTCTCTCGAGACAGGAGGGGCATTTTCATTAAGTACATTCGCACAAATTTTAAAACTATCTTCCTGTTCTAAACATACAGATTCTATTATTTTTACATAATTATTACATTTATAATTAAATTTATTACATTTAATATTGCATAATTATTAATTACAGAAATTATAAATTTATTATTACATTGGTTATTACATTGTTGTTTATTATACAGAAATTATAAACCAAAAAACGAATGAAAAAAGGCGATTAGGAAATAATCCAGAGACCATTGAGAAATTCGCACCTAGGTTAGATATCGTTCTCCCGAAACCAGAAGGGCATTTTATTACAGGGTCAGCTTATAACTACATTTCCACAAATTAAAAATATCTTCTTGTTCTATACATACAGATCCTAATGTTTTGACATAATTACTGCATATATTTATTTCCACATTAATTACTTCCATTATTACATTTACTAAAAGCGAGTAAGGAAACATTCCAATCCAGAGACATTTAAGAAATTCACACTTAGGTTCGAACACGTTCATTGTAATTCGTACATTCATTATTTTTCATATCATGATGAAGGGGTTAAAAGCTCAATTATTTCTTCCATGTTTCTAAGAGCACTCAGGATTTGTAGCCCACATTTGCTGGATCCGGAAAATTCAAAGATTTGGAACATTTTTAAGGATTTAAAATATCCTGAGTGGTTTATCAGAAAGGCGTATTTTAAAGCCAGAAAATCTTTTTATGCCCTCGGGAACCTTCAGTTAACCAAAAACAATATGTGAGTTTGCCTTACATTGCCGGCTTAGAAAGAGTAAAACCGTTGACGAAAGAATTTAAGTTTGCTTTGGCGTTCAAATATTCGTCTACCGTGAAAAGTAAATTGGTTAGGAATAACGTTGCAAAAGAGGAACAAGCCTGTGTCTACAGCATTCCCTGTAAAAGTTGTGATTTAGTATACGTGGGAGAAACTGGAAGAAATATTGAAACCCGTATCAAAGAACACAAATATGCCTTCAGAAGTTGTAATACTAATAATGCCATTTTTTATCACGCTAGCCAAAATAATCATGCTATAGATTGGGAATCAAGTAAGGTACTTTATAAATGTAATAATTATGTCAAAAGAAAAATAATAGAATCTGTGTGTATAGAAAAAGTAGATAATTTTAATTTGTGCGAAGGTACTTATAAGTTAGACCCTTTAATGAGATTCTTGGTCAATAAATCCCTTACGGAGTCGTGGGAACGTGTTCGAACCTAAGTGTGAATTTCTTAAATGTCTCTGGATTGGAATGTTTCCTTACTCGCTTTTAGTAAATGTAATAATGGAAGTAATTAATGTGGAAATAAATATATGCAGTAATTATGTCAAAACATTAGGATCTGTATGTATAGAACAAGAAGATATTTTTAATTTGTGGAAATGTAGTTATAAGCTGACCCTGTAATAAAATGCCCTTCTGGTTTCGGGAGAACGATATCTAACCTAGGTGCGAATTTCTCAATGGTCTCTGGATTATTTCCTAATCGCCTTTTTTCATTCGTTTTTTGGTTTATAATTTCTGTATAATAAACAACAATGTAATAACCAATGTAATAATAAATTTATAATTTCTGTAATTAATAATTATGCAATATTAAATGTAATAAATTTAATTATAAATGTAATAATTATGTAAAAATAATAGAATCTGTATGTTTAGAACAGGAAGATAGTTTTAAAATTTGTGCGAATGTACTTAATGAAAATGCCCCTCCTGTCTCGAGAGAATGGAATCCAACCTAGGTGCGAATTTCTTAACGGTCGATCCCTGAACTGTTTTTCCCTCTTGTTTTGTTTCATTTGTGTTTCTGTATCCACCCGAGGAGGATGCCAGTGGGCGTCGAAACTGTCGTGGAAATAAACTCTGTCTATTAGAGTGGGTTTTTATTCTCATATTTTGACCTTCACGTAAAAAAGTGAAGTTTTTTGCATATAATATTTCTCATTGTGTATATCATCGGTACAGGGATTTTCCTTTCTTCAAGTTTTAAACATTATTTAAAAAATTGTTCCTTTTTCTGGTTTTGCTTGTTTGCAACAACAACTGGAAGGAAATGCATAAAATTTAATTTCAATCTGTGAATCAAAATGCTTACTTTTCAAAATTTAAACTTCCAAATTCGGCTCCAGAGCACGTTCTTTTATCAGAGTGAATATATATATACGTAAAATATGCGAATCCGACTTGGCGGTATTGAAAGAACACTTCAGATAGCCTATGCGGTTGGGCTGAGAGTGTGTCTGAGTTCTGAATTTATAGGCGATGTAACAAATAACCTAGTATGACGCAGTAAACACTGTAGGCCAAGTGGGTTGGGCCTATGCAAAAGGTTTACAGACCTGGGTTTGGTGATGGGTGTAGGCTGTGAAACGCAAGAGCTTATGAACAGGATAAATGAGAAAGGCTTGAAGACGGGCTGAGTTTGATGGAGTGAAGGGGATTACGTCGGCGGACGAAATGGTTGCAGGCTTGCAGCGGTGATTCAATTCTTGTTGAACCGATTCGAAGGTCGAATGGACGAATGTTTGAGTGAAGCAAAGGTCGGACGAATGAAGTCGAGCGAGGTTGCGGGATCGCCGTCGGGTATGGACGAGCGGAGCGGATTTTCAGCGACGAAGGTCGGAGAGCAGAGAGTGTGTGAATTGAAGTGCACTCACGCTTTTATAACTGTTCTGAAGATGTGATGATTTTTGGCGAGTGCTTTCGAGAATCATGGTGAAATTACCTTTTCATGTGGGCTTCTGCCCACGTTTTTGGATTTTATCACCATACGCTTTTGGATTTATTTAGTACATATAGCGGTGAGGAAAGGAATTTTCGGGATGTCAAGATATAGATATATATATATATATATATATATATATATACACAGGGTGTTTGAAAACTTTCTGTACAAATTGTAATGGGGGATAGGCAACACCAAGCCAAACCCTTTTCGTCTATAAGTGTATGTCCGCTGACGTCACCATTCGGCGCGAAAGGGCGCCGCTGCAATTGGCTAAAAGGTGAAGTGGGTTAGACTCGCGCTTGCCGCGGGCATTCTTAAATCGGACGTGTTGAAACCACATTCGTCTACGAATAGCCACGGGAACATCTTCCAGCAGTTCCGGCAACGTTTCTTCAAGAAATATCCGATAAACCCACCCGTCGAGTCGGGCAGGCAGCAGGTATGGCCCAATCAACTTGCCATGGACGATACCCGCCCAAACATTGACGGCTAACCGTTCTTGATGAGCATGCACCCGTGTAGCATGTGGATTTGCGTGCGCCCACACGTGAGAATTGTGCATGTTAAACACACCCTCACGTGTGAAACAGGCCTCATCTGAGAACAGCACATAAGCCGGAAAATTAGGCTGCACCGCTGTCTGCTGCAGAAACCAGCGTGCGAATTCCACACGAAGAGGGTAATCCCGAGGTTGTAATGCCTGGACTCTCTGACGATGAAACGGATGTAACTGCTGCTCGTGCAACACTCTCCAGACCAGGTCGTGGTTCACACCGAGGATACGTGCAACACCTCGCGTGCTTGCGCTTGGATTGTCCTCAAATCGCCGTAGGATTTCTTCTTCCATGTCAGGAGTGCGCACGTTTCTCTCCCGACCAGTGTCATGCATGTTTGCATGGAATGTTCCAGTTTCTCGCAGTCGCCGATGCAAATGTGCAAACGTTTGGTGGTTTGGCACACGTCTGTTTGGGAAGCGCTGTCGGTACAACCTCACAGCAGCTCTTCCGTTTCCATTGGCAGCCCCATACACCATATGCATGTCAGCCATCTCAGCAGTCGTGAAGCGCTCCATGTTACGCGTACTACGTCCGATTTAAGAATGCCCGCGGCAAGCGCGAGTCTAGGCCACTTCACCTTTTAGCCAATTGCAGCGGCGCCCTCTCGCGCCGAATGGTGACGTCAGCGGACATACACTTATAGACGAAAAGGGTTTGTCTTAGTGTTGCCTATCCCCCATTGCAATTTGTACAGAAAGTTTTCAAACACCCTGTATATATATATATATATATATATATATATATATATATATATATATATATGTTTTAAGTTAACCAAGCATGATTTAATTTATACACTTGCAACCATTAATTATAAGAGTTTAGAATTATGTGAGGCCCGGGCCAAACTCTCATTTAATGACACGAAAGAAATGATTGGTTGGTTGGCGGCGTCTTGTTAGACGTCCGCAGAGCACATGCCGGAAATTTTATATCACAGATATTCCTCCCTCAAGTCGAAATGAAATCGTTTCGAATGTTAATTTTCGTGTTTTTGTTCAACTAGTTAGTCTTCGATTATTTATTGTAACTTTCCGTTTGTGTTCACTGTTCAGACTCTTTCCCTACAAAGTGATTTTTACTTCCTGCTGCTCAATTAATCCACTGCCACTGACATTCTCAGAACTGAAGCTCATAAAAAATTATTTACATTCTACATTGTCTCAGAATAGGCTGTCAAATCTGGCGATTATATCCACTGGAAAAATTTAAGGAGAAAACTAAGTTATGAGGACATTATTGATGATTTTACATCTTGAAAAAGTAGTTAAAAATGTGGAAGAGAAGTGCCGATGAAGAAATGTAGAAGAATGTAGAGAAAAAATTGTAAAATATTAATGATTATTTTGTGTCGCTACTAATTATGTCAATTTTTTGTTTAAAAATAAATTTTGTAACTTAAAATTGATGTCTGTGTTTGATTGGTTCGCTCAAAGAGAGGGGGCCCCCACAAACAAAACAGAGGCCCTGTTGTTGGTATTTCGTTTAAGTTCTTCGTCCGACTGAAGGCACTAATTTAGACCAGAGAAAGGATTAACGACATACTTTTTCACAGAGAGAGTGAAGAAAATCTGTCCAAATCGGTCCTTTCATGAAAATGCTTTCAAAAATAAAATAAAGCTTTTTTGTAAAAAAGAAAATTAGTTAAAATTAATAAAGAATAATTTTAGTTTTTCACTATTGTACACTACGATCGAAGGTAGAGCAGACATTTTGTTCAACACAGCAGAACATTATATGCAGGGATAGCCAAAAAATATACCCCTTTCAAATTTATATAACATTCTTAATTTCTGACCGATCTGTTTCTTTTCCTTTGGGTTATAATGTAGACTCCTGGGAGTTTTTTTTGGTGAAAATTTGGAAGTAAATAAACCAACTTGCGCTCAAGTATAGAGCAAAGAACAAAAGTAGTAGAATTATTCTTTGAGAGAAAGTCAGTAGTGGGGACACGAAGACGTTACTGTCGTCATTTTAACGTTCGGACGGCACCAACCAAGAAAACAATATCCTGCATTGTTGTAAAGTTTAGTGAAAAGGGAACAGTTGTGGACCATAATAAAAGAGCACCTGGAAAACGTAGGACGACTTATACTGAAGGAAACATTGCAGCGGCGAGAGCTTCTGTTATGCGGAGCCCAAGAAAACCGTTATAAAAATCACAAAAACTCAGCTTGTCACAAGCATCGGCAGGGAATTTTTTTAAAAATGGATTTGCAAATGTTCCCCTATAAAAATAAATTAACACAAAAGCTAACTTATGTTGATAAGTGCACACGAGTGAACATGTGCAGGTGGGTCACTAAAAAGATTAGGGGTGATGAAAACTGGCTGCAAAATGTTTGGTTTTCAGATGAAACACTTTCATTCGGATGGTGTTGCGAATTCTCAAGTAGATTTTGGGGAAGTGCTCCCCTAGAAGTGGGCATTGAAATCTCCTACATTGTCAAATGCACAATGTGGTGTGCTTTCACTTCTAAGGGATTATTGCCCATTTTAGTTCGAGGATAAACAAGGGCATACGTTGACTGTGAACCAACGAAGTTATCGCGCAACCTTGGATAAATTTTAGGTCAAATTGCAGAGACAACGTGGACTTCTTCTCTATCATCAGTGGTTTCAACGGGAAGACGCAACACTGCATATAGCAAAAAGAAACGTTGCAATGGCTGGAAGAAAAGTTTGGTGATCGGATCATCTCCAAACGGACAGGGACTGAATGGGCTCTTCACTCTCCAGATCTGAGTCCACTGGACAGTGTATATAGAAAAACCCCAAGAATAACAACTGACTTGAAGACAACCGTAGAACGATTCATCCAGTCCGTCCACAAGAAGTGTTCCAATTTGCGAGTGGGAAGTTTTCAGTCCGAATCAACGAGTATCTTATTAAATTTTAAAGTGGGGGTACATTTTTTATCGCATCCTTTAGTAGTTCATGCTCAGGTTCTTCCTTTTCATTTTTATCTATTATAAAGGGTGATCCAGAGAAATGGGACCCAAAAGAAACCCCTGTAACTCTTAAAGTATAAGTCCTTTTATAAAATCATACGCATCATTCGAAAGAGGATAGTTACAAGTTTGTACAGGATTGTATAGGTTTTGACAATACAAGACAAGATAAGATACAAAACAAAATAAAAGTGTTAGTTAAAACTAACCCTTCAAGATGACTGCATGGACTGTGGAACAGCTGTGTTTCATAACTGAGCAATATTATGAGCATGGAAGAAATGTAGTTTCAGCTCTTAGAAGGTGATTTTGACATCTGAAAATTTGTCTTGAAAGATCTTTGAGCTGAAACTACACTTCTTCCATGCTCATAATATTGCTCAGTTATGAAACGCAGCTGTTCCACAGTCCATGCAGTCATCTTGAAGGGTTAGTTTTAACTAACACTTTTATTTTGTTTTGTATCTTATCTTGTCTTGTCTTGTATTGTCAAAACCTATACAATCCTGTACAAACTTGTAACTATCCTCTTTCGAATGATGCCTATGATTTTATAAAAAGACTTATACTTTAAGAGTTACAGGGGTTTCTTTTGGGTCCCATTTCTCTGGATCACCCTATATTATATTTCTCTCTATTTATTAATTACTCTGAAGAGGTTGTCTGACTTCCGCAGTAGGAAAGTGTATCATTTCAGACAGCCAAACTTGGACTAAGTTTAATTTTATAGTCAGGAAACTCATCAAGAACAGGGTTCCACAGATTCAGCAACGCGATTGCAAAAGCGTCATAACCTCACCGGCCGAAACGCGAGCTTTAAATTCACAGTCGGAAAACCCATCGCAATCTATGACCTTTCGGACAGTCTGCGCCTCGGTTTTACAACTCTAGATTATTATAGGTAGGACATGGGAAGTGGGTGAGATGAAAAATCTTAATTAAAAGACTGGATAAAAGGGTCCGAAGTTGTTTTTATCTCTAATCTTCGGACAGAACCTAATTCGCCTCATTCTGTTTTAATCATAAAATAATTAATATACAAAAGTACAAATAATAATAATGATAATATTAATAATAATAATAATAATAATGTAAATTTTAATTTTTACTTCCCATTTTTTCATTTTCTATTGCTTCATATATATATATATATATATATATATATATATATATATATATATATATATATCAATTCGTCCATCATAATGCACCATATACAGTAGCATCCAAAATAAAATACAGCTTCCCAAACATAACCTCTTCAACACTAGATAATCAAACCCGTACATCAGAAAACCAAATTATTGTTCATTCTAGATTGCGCGACTAGCTCATTAAGTTCCGCAGGACCCGACCTCTGGAACACCCTCGATTAGGACATAAAAGAATCGAGAAGACTAAAAAATTTTTTAAGACAAATTCATCAAATCATATAAACCATAATGCTATCATACTGTACACGTATATCCCCCTTTTTTATTTCCATGCACTCCTAAACTCCAGCTACATTAATAGTAACTAATCTTATAGAAATTAAAAAAAAAACACTTACATGAGTGATAAATTAATTTATATTCCTGTATAACGAGACGAAAATAATAAGAATAAATAAAAAGATAAACGTAAACATAGAACATGAAAATGCACAAAATTAAAAATTCATGTTTGACAAAAGAGCTTTTTGATTTGAGAAACAATATCACTCCATTCTCATTCGCGGTAAAAGTACCAAATGAGAATGGCTAATATTTCCTAACTTAACTTAATCTAACCTAACTTAACCTACATTAGCATAACCTAACCTAACCTAAGTTAATCTAACCTGGAACAAAGTGGAAAGCCGTGGATGAGAAGGAGAATGGCATGAAGTGGGAACAGGCCGATTTGAAAAAGCTTCCTTTGAAATTCTCATTTTCGGCTTTCCCGCTCTTGGGCGCCGAGTGAAATAAAAATAACATTGAGTAGAATGATACCAGGTATTTAATATTTAGGTTTTTATATCCCAGCAAATAAGAACGTGCAATCATAACTGAATTATATATATATATGTGCGTGTGTGTGTGTGTGTGTGTGTATAGTTCAGTGCCAATTCTCTCACTTTGTCCTTGTGTCTTTAAATTGAATGTAAATAACCTCAGTTCTCGGCATTATCTAACAAGATTTGTCAAGTAATTCCATTCTGCCAATAAAGCATAAAATTTGCTTGTAAATGGTATTTCCATATGCTAATTATGTATAGAAGACAGTAACTGTTTCATTTATATATATATATATATATATATATATATATATATATATATATATATATATATATATATATATATATATATATATTATATATATATATATTACTTGTTGCACAGAATGTATGTTATAATGATTTGTAATAAATTTAATAAATGGCACCGAGAGAAATGGTTGTAATGACCATTGTTAATATACCATTTTTAAAAGTATATCTAATTAAACTTTCTAATATAGCGGTCTTTTTATATACAGTAGTTGTTTAGGAAAGATAAAGTGAAGATGTCTGTTGAATGTAACTTCTCAAAGATTGTAACAGTTTTTTTTTTTTTTTGTGGGTGTTTCTGTTGGGAATGGGGGACAAGAGTTGCCTTTAGGGGAAGAAGTTGGAGGCAAACCCTCTACAAGGGCGCCATAAGATCCTACATACGGGGAGTTGAATTCTAGATTTTGTTCAGTCAGGATCACAGGTTTTTTGGGGCTCTCGAAATTTTGTAAGTACAGCTTGTCAGTTTAATATTAATCGGAAATTACCAGGATCTCTCTCTCGGTGCTGTTTTACGTAATAACGTTCACCCTTACCCTAAAGGCTTGAAATCCTTAAATAACTTAGTTATTTTATTAAACATAAATTCCAACCGGTAAGTTATTTCGTCAATCTTTAAGGTTGTGTCAGTGAAAAGACGACTGGTAAAGCTAGACAGATACTCATCTACTTGTTGCACTGTTAATAATATAGGCCCTTTAATAAATAAAACACTACAATGTACTCAACATACTCTATATAAACAGAACAATAAACTATAGTACTGCATTGTTGTTGTTATTATTATTATTATTATTATTATTATTATTAGTAGTAGTAGTAGTAGTATGCTATGTTATGTACGCTTAGGAAAACATTAACTGTCGCATTGTCATATATGCATATGCATTTATTATTTATTACAACACCTAATGTATGTCTTATACTGTACATGTATAATTTGGGACAATAACTTGTATATTATAAATAGTACTTTACTGAACACATTAATGGCAACTAAGCGATTCCTTCATAAATTCTGTAAATTTCGGATCTTTTATAATTTTCTGCCTTCATACTACTCGTACAAATAATTTTTTTTAATTGTAAAATAACTTGAAATTTGCATTCTAATGATAATAATTAAAAAATCTCACGATTAAAAACATAAAAATGGGAATTAATTTTAAAATCTGAAAACATAAAAATATGAATAAATATTTGAATCCATCACCAGTGCCGACAATTTACGTTTTCTTTGAATAAATAGTATTCAATGGAGAAACTTATTTATTTTTAATGGCTCCACACAACAAAAATGGTCTGTTTCATACTTCATGTCATTTTACTCTTCGGCCAAAAATGATAAATCCACGAGTGAGAATCTCAAAGAAGGTAATTCTCAAATCGATTCATTCCCATTTCCAATGTACGATTTCCCAGTAAGATTTTTTTCATATAAAATACCCGTCTTCGGACCGACAATTGAGTCACGATCTCTTTTTACGCCTTCCCAAGTCAGGAAACTCTTTCTCAAAATTAGAATTCTCGCTTTGAGCGTTCTGTTTTGAGGACAGTGATTGAGAATAGAAATGATTTGTCAACAATTTGGACCCAGAATGTTTATAGATTAAGTTGAAGATAGAAAGCAAATGCTTCATTGGTTTTGTAAGGCACCATACCCATTCAGGGAAAAAGCATCTCGCAGCATCATTGCCGAGTAGAAGCAACAATGCTTTGCGTTATCATAAATAATCTAATGGGTGGTCAAATCCAGGGCCGGATTAACCATTAAGCAAAATAAGCCCGTGCTTAGGGCATCAAGGGAAGGGGGGCACCACAGAAATTTTCCATCGTCGGATTTACCATGGATTTATTATACTATTATAATCGCGGCTTATAGCCTATAAGCTGTTGAAAACTGAATATATATTCATATATAGTATTTATTTTTTTTCATTGTTTGAATTTGTAGTGAACAACAACCCTTTTGAGAGAATAAATATATTTCGTTGTAATCACACACTTTACGCTTTGCGTTATTATTTTGTTTATATCAAATCTTTGAGCGCCATATTAAAAATACATATAGATTAAATATTTTCGTGTGCTATAGGAAGTTATTCTGAACGTGTGATTTGTGCATATAATATTAAATATATATTTTACATAATCATTTGGTATTGTTTTACAGAAAGATTTAGGTTTATAGAATTGTAATATAAATTAATATTAAAATAAAAGAAACTATAAACTCTCTATATTGCTGTTGTATCAAGTGATGTTTATCACGGCCATTATAATAATAAGATATACTGACCTAAGTTAATTAGCGTTGAAGAAGTTTATCTGTTGCTCTCTCTTCTTCTCTAGGGTAAGTCTATGAAGTGTACTTTATTTGTATATATAACAATATTTTATCATACACGTATCTTTATTTTATAATTTATTTATCTATTGTCATAACAGTATAAAAGAATTTAGATTGTAATAACCAGAGTGAATAATTTGTAATGTATATATAACATCAAACGTAGTTAGGACAATTTAGGCCCTAAGCAAATGTTCATATTTCCTATAATTAAATATTGTGTTTTAAATAAATAAATAAATGTAAATATAAAATGTGGCTCGTTAATAGTGAAATGTTAATATTGATATTTTTATAGATTGCGTATTATTAATTCTAATGTTAAGTATTTTTATTTTATAGGTTTCGGTTCCTTCTTTCGGTTCCTTCTTTTGGTTCCTTCTTTCGATTTGATTTGTATTCAACATTTCGAGTTGATATTTCGGTTGAGTTATATTTAATTGCCACTTATATTTAAATTGCCACTTTGGTTGTGTACGGTTCCCATTTTGTCTTTCTGAGAATAAAAGAACAAAACCAAGATTGTGATATGTGTAACTGTGTTGATTGCCACATAATATACAAATAAAATATTCTTTTTATTTCTGTATTTTACAGACCCCAAGAACCAAGATGAAACGTGTTCAGTTAAGTGGTGCACAAAAGCGAAAACTATCAAAAGAGAAACAAGAGAAGACTTTGGATTTAGAGTCCAAAACTGCAAAGCTGACTGATTTCTTCACACAAGTTCCACGACCACAACGTCAACATGATATACCGATTCTGAATCAAAACCAATATCCGTCATCAGAAGTGGACACAAATACCACTTTGATCACTTCAAAATCAAAATATGATGACGTTGGAATCACCGAGGTGTCACAAGCAGGTTCATCTACCACATGTCTCACTACTGATCTCACTTTGCCTGTAAATTCTCTTGATACCTCTACTGCAAATGTTGATTCAAGTTGCTTTACAAGACATTCTGGGGTTGAAATAATTGCTGAAAATGAAAGTTTAGTGGACCATGGTGATGGTGGTGAAATGAATCAGTCTGCAGAAGATGAAGTAAATATAGCAAAAGATCCAGGGTTGTGGCTTGATTTCTCTGCTGATGATGTGGCTTATTGGATTGCTTGTGGACCCAGTGACTGTCAACACCACAATGGGCCATTTGACAAGTCTTACCGGCATTTCAGTAGTGGCAAACCAGCAAGATACTGTTCACAAAAACTTTTCGTTGGGACAAAAGCCAATGGTGAGAAATACAAGAGAGAGTGGTTATTGTATTCACCATTAACAGGATCAGTTTACTGTTATGTTTGTAAACTGTTTGCTCCTAAAAATGTCTCACATTTTGTTATAAGAGAAGGGTTCAGTGACTGGCGAAATACTATTGTAATTGATCATCATGAAAAAAGCACTACTCACCGAGACTCTATGCTAACATACTTAACTCGCAGACAAGGTGCGGGGTTGGGACAACAGTTGGAAAAACAAATTCAGGAAGAGTGTGATTACTGTGAACATGTCTTGAGGCGTGTCATAGCTGTTATTTGTACGTTAGCTGAACGTGGCTTGTCTTTTCGAGGAACAGAAGAAAGATTTGGATCATTGCAGAATGGGAATTTTTTAGGGCTGCTTGAGCTCATAAGCCGGTTTGATCCATTTTTAGCAGGTCACATTTTGAAATATGGAAATTCTGGCAAAGGAAATCCTTCTTACCTGTCCAAAACCATCTGTGAGGAACTCATTCAACTAATGGCTCAAAAGGTCCACGCACTCATTGTTGACGAAGTAAAATCTTCTGGTTATTTTAGTTTGTCAGTTGATTCAACACCAGATCTATCACATATCGATCAGTTAAGTGTTGTACTTAGGTACTTAAAAGATGGACAGCCTATTGAACGCTTTTTAACCTTTCTGAAAATGAAAAGCCATACTGGTGAGGAAATGGCAAATCAGGTGTTGCAGTACTTACGTGAAGTTTGTAAGCTAAACTTTTCAAAATGTAGGGGTCAATCTTACGACAACGCTGCCAACATGTCTGGGCGTTATAAGGGGATGCAGCAAACAATTTTAGAAACAAACTAGTTTGCTATATATGTGCCCTGTGCAGCCCATTCACTAAATCTGGTAGGCCGAAGTGCTGTTGACTGCTGTCAAGAGGCGGTTAATTTCTTCTCTACAGTGCAGTTGCTCTATACCTTTTTTTTAGCCTCAACCAGCAGGTGGGAAATTCTTAAAGGTTGTATTGGAAATGAAAGTGTCTTAAAATCCCTCTCTGATACCAGATGGGAGGCACATGCTATGGCAACAGCAGCAATTTTGAAATCTTTCCTTAAAATTTTAGAAGCGTTAGAATGTATAGCTGAAGACCAGTCACAAAAGGGAGACACTAGAAGAGAAGCAAATAATATTGCAAATAAGATGCAAGAGCTAGAATTCGTTTTTATGTTGAATTTTTGGGATGAGATTTTGCAAAATTTTCATAGAGTAAGCAAAGTTCTACAGAATAAGGATGTGAACTTAAAAACATGTGCAGATCTGTATGGATCATTAGCTGACCAACTGTGCACTTCACGAGATGAATTTGAAAGATATGAAGCAGCTACAAAGGAAATGCTACCAGATGTTGATTACAAGGCAGCTCAAACTCGCAAACGTATCAGAAAGAAGGTACCCAATGACGGAGATGCACCAGAAGTATATCTGAATGCCAGAGATAAGTTTCTTATCACCACCTTTTACACAATTGTTGACAAACTTGAAACTGAGATGAGAAGAAGAGGAGAGATATATAAAGAAATAGCAGAGAGAATTTCTTTTCTAAGTGATGTGCCACATAATGTCACCACTTCATCATCTACTGAAATTGAAAGGTATTCTCAGGGTTGTAAAAAGATGATTGATGCTTACCCAGAGGACTTGAACACTAATTTCTCTGCTGAGCTTCAGCAGTTTCACTCATATGTGTGCCATAAGTTCAGTGCAAAAAAAAATGTAAAAACAAGATTCAGTCATGCTGAACTTTATAAAATAATTGTAGAAGACAATATTGAGTGTGCCTTCCCAAATGTAGAAATTGCCTTTCGTATATTTTTAACATTAATGGTCACAAATTGCTCAGCTGAGCGTTCATTTTCTCAGTTGAAGTATATTAAAAATACCAACAGAACAATTATGCAACAACCAACAAGGCAGGCTGGATGCCTTATCTCTACTAAGTATAGAAGCAGATGTGTTACGTAAGATTAGTTTTGAGGATCTGATCAAAGACTTATCAATTAAAAAAAGTAGGAGAAAACTTTTCAAATATAAATGAAGTGGAAGTATACAAAAATAAACATTATTTTCCATCTTACTGTAA
Source organism: Bathynomus jamesi (assembly GCA_023014485.1). NCBI lineage: Eukaryota > Metazoa > Arthropoda > Malacostraca > Isopoda > Cirolanidae > Bathynomus > Bathynomus jamesi. The sequence goes on along the minus strand of JAJOZX010012831.1, from coordinate 69,299 downwards.
GTTTTGTTTCATTTCAAAAAATAAAATTTTATTTTATGGTTTATTTTTGTTTATATTTTGAATTACATATATATGGGGCACCAAAATCTTTTAAGTGCTTAGGGCCTCTAAAGGTCTTAATCCGGCCCTGGTCAAATCCATAGTAATTTCCTTCTTTGTATCGTTATTTCTCATTGCAGACATTCCTCGCTTTATAGGTCCGGGTGCATGAGTCATCAGAAGCAAGATGCACCGCAAGTCTGCATTTCTCCCTCAGGCAACAAATCGCGGGTGCATTCGTATTAGCAAAGTTATAAGCTAACTAATCTTATTAAATTTAACCTAACGTACTGTAACCTAACCGGGCACTATTTAGGCCAATGCACTTAAGCTAACTGAACTTCGCATAACTTTATTGATCATAACCATACCTAACCTAATTACAGTATATTAAACTTTTATTTTATGTTGTAATCGCTACATGGGGTTGTCGTAATGTTAAAAATGTTAACAAGTAATTCCTTTTTGTAATGAGAGGCAACAAAACAAAAACTCCTGCTATAGAAGACGGACAACTTACTCTTACCAGTCCTAAAATTGTTTAATATATATATATATACAGTGGCGGCTCCTCTATAAGGGCCATAGGGGCCGGGCCCCACCAGTAATCTCTGCACAAAAGCAAAAAAATGAAATAAATTATTAAGTTTTCGAATTAGATATGTAACATATTTTTTTTCTAAGTTATAGACGCTTTCTTCAACATGAGCATGAAATCTTATATCTAAAGGGCTCATTTAAATTGGCCCTATATACACTATTTTATAACACAGTATTACGAGAATTGACGCACCGCGCGAATCCTGATTTCTCCTGATTGGTTTAATATGCTGATCTTGGGGCCACGGTGAAGTGGCCCAGAAGGCTGAAAATTTTCGTTTAAATTATCGCAGTCATATTTGATTTAGAGATTGTTTACGGTAGGTTTTTTTGTCAATGAATAAATATTAATCTATTTAATGAACAGATGGGGGTCATTAATTCCCACAATGTAAAGATCTGTTTTTATTCATTTACAGTTCATTTTATATTTACCTTTTTCAATGTGTAATTTTAATTAGTTACACTCCAATTACATTTTCTTTGAATAGTCAAAGATTATGTCATTGAAAACGGAACAGCTGATTAGCTTTTCTTTTTATTTGAATTCAGTCTGTTTAGGAAACCGGAAGTGAATGGTATGGTAGTGCTTAATTATAGTGTTCTAATCGATTTGGTGGCGAATAATATCATTAATATTTAACCAAAGTTTTTCTACCCTTACCGGTATATGATGAACAGAGTAGACGAGATATTAAAAAAGCCATTTTCCTCCTTAAAACTGGAGGAAAAATTAGAAATAAAAAGACGGCGTATATCAGCCTACAGACATAATAATTACACAGCGAGATGGAAAAAAAACTGAGAACATTTTCAAGCAATTGGTTTGGTAAGAAAGAATGGCTGACGGTTAGTAGTGCAAAGAGTTCCTTATTTTGTTTTTATTGTCTATTATATGGAGGAGAAAGTTTGTGGACTAAAACTGGTTGTAAAGATTTAAAACATCTTTCTGAACGAATCCAGAAACACGAATCTAGTAAATCTCATATAAACAATGCTGTCCAGTTCAGAATGTTTGGAACCACAAATATTTTATGTTATTAATGAGGGATATCGCCATGGCATTCAGAGACATAATGAAATTGTGGACAAAAATAGGCATGTTTTATCAAGAATAATTAACTGCTTAAAATTCTGTGGTACGCATGAGCTCTCATTACGAGGACATAATGAAGGTGAACAATCCTGCAATCGTGGAGTATTTTTAGACATGATTAGCTATACAGCTACCTTAGATAGTACGCTGAGTGACCATCTTGAAAACAACAAAGTTGCAAAAACCACATCTAAAACAATTCAAAATGATCTTTTGGAATGCATGTATGAAGTTTACATTGATGAAATAAAAAAGAAAATAGATGAAATAAGTTTTGTTTCTGTCCAAGCCGATGAAACAACAGACGTGGCTTGTAATTCACAATTTGTAATTATACTACGATATCTAAAAAACTTCGAACCTGTTGAAAGATTCATAATATTTGCTAAAGTTGGAGATAGGACTGCAAATGGACTTACAAATGTGCTTACTGAAGAAGTACAAAAATTTAATCTCAAACATAAACTCGTTGCACAGGCATATGATGGGGCGGCCGTAATGCGTGGCCTACATTGTGGTGTACATGTTCAAATGAAGAAAATTTATCCACATGCACATTACATTCACTGTTACGCACACCAGCTAAACATTACCGTTAAAAATGTCTGCTCATCAAATAAAAATATGAAACTGTTTTTCTCGATCCTAAATGGAATTAGCACATTTTTTAATATGTCTCCAAAGCGAAGTAGTCTGCTTCTTGAAATTTGTCAAACACGTATTCCTCATGTGTCCCAAACAAGATGGAATTTTCATTCCAGAGTGGTTAATAGTGTTAAAGAGAACAAAGAGGAGCTCACTGAATGTTTTGGAAGAATTCAGAATGATGAGGGTTGGGATGATAAAAGTATATGCCAGTCTATTGGATTCAAAAGGTCGCTTGAAGATGAGGAGTTTAATTTTTGGCTCTTATTCTTTTATTCTGGAATGAAACACGTAGAAATTTTATACAATGTCCTGCAAACAAAAAAACGACCAGTGTTACCACTGCACAGGCATTAAAAGACTTTGAATTATCTATGAGTCAATTAAGAGAAGAGGTTCCAGTCTTTATTTCGAAAGCTTTTGAAAATCATAATGAAATCCCATCACGTCCAATAAAAGAGGCAAAAAGGGATATAATTGGGACAAAAACTGATAAACTTTGTAGTTTTGCAAAAGATGCATGCACTCGCATTACTGACGAGATGAATGAGCGATTTGAGAAATCAGAAATATTTCGCTCCTTTGCTGTAATAGATCCCAAAGAATTTAATCATCATCTTAGACAATTCCCAGTTGAATACTGCAAAGTTATTGAAACTAATTATCCTATGCTAAGGGGAGAAAAACTGTCTTCTGAATTAGAAATCGTGTACTCAAACAAAAGCTTTGCTAATATTTCGAGCGTTTGCGCTTTAATGCGCTTCTTATATGAAAACAAACTGCTAGATACCTTTTCTGAAGTGTCAAAATTATTGGAAATTGTCTTAGTGACGCCTGTTTCTACTGCCGATTCTGAACGCTGTTTCAGTACATTGAAACGAATAAAGACATTTTTAAGAAACACGATGACACAAGATCGCCTAAATGCTTTGGCTGTCTGTTCAATACACAAAGAGTTTATATCGCAAATTCCGGACTACAATAAAAAGGTAATTGAAAAATTTGCCAACAGAAAAAACAGAAGAGGAGAATATTTATATAAATAAACGTGAGTATACACCTTATGATAAATATTAACTAATTTCTGTTTGTTTTTAATTTTATTTCATTCTCAACTAAGTTTATTGTACTGTTTTATAATGTGTATGTGTGTACACGCACAGAAAAGTGCAAAAATTACATGATTTACACTGATTGAACAGAATGCAGTTGCGAACTATTACCGTACTTTAAAAAGCGGAAAAACCAATAATAATTGCAGTAAATTCATTGTTTGCCTCCATACATAGTGATGGGATACATAAATATTTTGATATTAAGTATATGCATTAGTCGGGCCCCACCAACTATTATGAGCACGAGCCGCCACTGTATATATATATATATATATATATTATATATATATATATATATGTGTGTGTGTGTGTGTGTGTGTGTGTGTGTGTGTGTGTGTCATCTCTGGTATAAATTTTTCATCATAACTTTTAAACAAATAATAATAATAATAATAATAATAATAATAATAATAAATCCGGGCTCTTGTTTATCACCATGAAAGAGTAAAATCGGTAGTCCAATTCCATCCACGACTGCGGTGAGAGCCGAGCCTGGAACCTTCATGTTCCGAGTCTAATCCTCTTTGCTATTAATTAAGCCGTTTCATATTTCATTCGGATTATCGTCCATTTACCAGTGAAAATAATTGGAAGCATTGTGAGCGCGATGCGTGCCCCATTCGGCATCAGAAAGGTAACGAAAGACTTCAATTGATAAATATTATTTTATTTCAGTGATTTGTTAGTTAACAAATTATCCTTCGTTTATTTTGGACGATTCTCATCTTTGAGATCATTCTGTATACACGTGCATAAGGAATATCCATGTAGGTGTAGCGCGGTTTTATATTTGGTTGATATACAGTACAGGGTGTCCGAGAATTATCTGTGCAATTTTTGGCTGTTATTAAAAGTCAACCATGAAGTGTAGAAATTCCATTGTCCCATTTTACAAAGAATCTCATTAAGTTTTTTCTGATACCAAGTTTTGACAAGTTTTTTAGAAATTCCAGTGTGTCCGAAAATTATCTGTACAATTTCATCTTTTAATAAAATTCTTGATAACACACGTAAAATTCTTAAACAAGATTATTTAGAATCTGTATTTTCAAAAGTTTCTTTTATTAAAGTAACGTTGTTACAAACATTCGATATGTGCACCATTAGTGATTCGCAAAACATCCAATCGATACTCCAAATGTTGCCATGTACGCACGCTGCAGCATATCCACATCAATTCGCTCAATAGCAGCTGTGATTCTTGCTTTTAAATCATCAATGTCTGTCACCCGCGTACATTTCTAAAAAACTTGTCAAAACGTGGTATCAGAAAAAACTTAATGAGATTCTCTGTAAAATGGGACAACACTGGAATTTCTATACTTCATGGTTGACTTTTAATAACAGCCAAAAATTGTACAGATAATTCTCGGACACCCTGTATATCGAGGGCGAACTCGCCACATTGGCGATTTTGTGATTGTTTCACGTTTGAATAGTTCAACCCTCCCTCATTCACATCCAACTTAGTATAGCCAAATACCCCCCTCGTACGCTCAAAATGTAGTTATTTTCAATGCGTGTATTTGCGCTATGTGCTCCTCGTACACAATAGTCACCAAATTTAAACGCGTCTATCTTAAAACTGGTTTGGCGAGTTTGCCCCTCGTACTCGCGACGCCTCAATGATGCGTAGCAGTGTTGTGGTGCCAATCTATAAGGAGAAGGGGGATGTGCAGGACTGTAATAACTACAGATAGATTAAGCTCATGTCACACACCATGAAGATATGGGAGCGGATCGTGGACGGAAGATTGAGAGATGAAGTTGACATAGCAGAGGGGCAGTTCGGATTCATGCCGGGTAGAGGAACCATGGATGCAGTATTTGCCTTACGCCAGGTGATTGAGAGGTACAGGGAGGGACAGAGACCGATGCATATGGTATTTATAGATTTAGAGAAGGCTTACGACAGGGTCCCAAGACAGGAGGTGTGGAGAAGCCTTAGACAGAAGATGGTACCGGAAAAATATGTCAGACTGATACAAGAAATGTATAAAGATGTGCATACGACGGTTAGCAGCTGTCTGGGAGAGACGGACAGTTTTGAAGTAAGAGTTGGGTTGTATCAGGGATCTGCGCTTAGCCCATTTCTCTTTAACATAGTGATGGAAGTGCTGACAGAAGGAGTGAGAGAGAGAGCGCCATGGAGTATGCTTTACGCAGACGATATAGCATTGTTTGCCGAGACAAAGGAGGAGATGGAACAGAAGTTAGAGAGTTGGAGAGGAGCGTTGGAAGATAGAGGGATGAAAATAAGCAGAAGGAAGACTGAATACTGACGGTGTGGTTCACATGAGGATCAGGAAGATGCGATGGTAATGAATGGAGAAGTGATTAAGAGAGTAGACCGATTTAAGTACTTGGCACTGCCGGCCTTTGGGCAAAGCAAGCAAAGCGGCTGCTTTGGGCCCCGCGCTATTAGGGGCCCCGCAAATATATGAGTACAGTATAAAAAATATTTTGGTTTTGAGTGGTAAATTAAATACGGCTTGTCATAATAAACTCTTCATATACAGTAGTATTCATATACAATAGTATTCCGTATTAATTACATATTTTATTATATTTCAGGTATCGACTGACAGTGATGCCTCCAAAGAGATTGCGAGATACTGCTCGGAAATATCTCAGCGGTCACCAGAAGAGACAGCGTGAAGCGAAGCGGAAATCAGAACTTGAGCGTATGTATGGATCTTTTGAAAAATTTCTAGAGAAACGCGATCCACAGGCTGAAACTGAACAAGATCTGCCTGCGCCGTCACATGCATCATCATCAGCTTTGATAGATGAAAATGAACTAGATGTACCTGCGCCGTCACATGTGTCATCACCAGCTTTGATAGATGAAAGTGATATCAAGAGGGAAGAAGAACCCATGGATCAGACTCCAATTCTGCAAAATCATCCTCTGGATGCTCTCAAAGATCCAGGTCAATGGCCGGAAACTGTCAGCACAAAAGTCAGAGATTTACTAGTGAGTAAAGGCCCACCACAGTGTGAGGAAGACTATAACTTTCCCAGAGATGACAATGGCCGCAAGTTTTCAAAAAGTGATTACAAGAGACGGATGGAAAATGGAGTTGGTATATGGAAATGGCTGATTTATTAAAACCTCAAGAATCTGATATTTTGTTTCTGTTGCAAGTTGTTTGGAAACTCCAACAATGCCTTGGGGTGTGGAGGATTCTATGACTGGGTGAATACTAGTTCCAGACTGTCTGAGCACGAAAGATCACAGGGCCATCTGAAGGCGACTCTCCAATGGATGGAACTCGAACAAGGTTTGATCAAAAGCTGCTCTGTGGATCAACTCAGTCAGGAACGAATCAATACGGAGAAGTTTAGGTGGAAAAATGTGTTTGAGCGCCTCCTCGCCATTGTACAGTACCTCGCTGAACACAACATGGCATTCCGAGGATCAGTAGATACAATCTTCAGACGGAATGGCAACTTCCTTGGACTGGTTGAGCTTATCTCAAGATTTGATCCCGTCATGCAAGACCATCTTAGAAGAATAGTCAGTAACGAAATTCATGATCATTACCTGGGAAAACGAATCCAGAATGAACTCATCTCGCTCATGGGCAACAAAGTTCGAACAACCATTGTACACAGAATTAAAATGGCAAAGTATTTCTCTGTGATCCTTGATTGCACACCCGATATTAGTCACAAGGAGCAGATGTCCCTTACTTTGCGATATGTCTCTGATGGATCATCAGGTATTGAAAGTGGAATTTTTTAACACTTCATCAAGTTCATTGAGGTAAAGGAGACCACAGGAGAAAACCTACTAGAGGTATTGATGAGAGAACTTCACGAACTTGGACTGAAAATGAGTGATATTCGTGGACAAGGATACGATAATGGTATAGGGCCCCACTTTAAAAATCTCGAATTGGGCCTCGCATTTGCTAGGGCCGGCCCTGGTACTTGGGCTCGTTAATGGATGAGGAAGATGTGGAGGAGGAATTTAATAATAGAGTGCAAGCGATAGAAAGGTGCCAGTGAAGTTGAAAGGAAAGGTATATAAAACTGTGGTGAGACCAGCAATGTTGTATGGAACGGAGGCATTACCTATGAAGAAGACAAATGAGAACAAAATAGATGTAGCAGAGATGAGGATGTTGCGATGGATGTGCGGTGTGACAAGAGAGGATAGGATCAGGAATGAGCATATTAGAAGAACTGTGAAGGTGGCAGAGGCATCAAAGAAGATACAGGAGGCAAGAATGAGATGGTATGGGCACGTGATGAGGCGAGATGAAGATTATGTCGGACGTAGAGTGATGGTGATGGAGTTGCCGGGTGGGCGAAGAAGAGGAAGACCGAAGAAGAGCTGGAAGGATTGTTTTAGAGCGGACTTACGGGAGAAGAATTTGGAGGAGGATATGGTGTACGACAGACCAAGATGGAGGCGACTCACCTTAAACAGCGACCCCATATAAAAATGGGATTAATTATGCTGAGGAAGAAGAACTCGCGACGCCTCAATTATTATTATTACATATATATATATATATATATATATATATATATTATATATATATATATATATATATATATATATATATCTATATATATATCAATACAAGCCGACGATTTGTAATAAATTTTTAATATGGCTCTCTATAAATGCTTTGTCATCGAAATATACTGACAGCATCCATTTCCTGCATCATCTTTCATGACAAAATTCGAAGTTTACAAAGCATTATTTGAGCAGTCACCCCAATATTTGATGCAAAATAGCCTCCACTATCGCTACAATTTCGACTACAGCGAATGCATCACAAATATGAAATCGATTTATTTTTTTATTTTTACGCAATTATACTTTCACTTCAGTTAAACAATTGGCTTCGCACTTCACTTCATCGGATTGATAAGAGACAATGAGAAAGAATTAATCTTTCATTTATATTCATGAAAACAATTTGATTCATTGTTATGCATTTCAAAATCCCCGAATTGAAAGCGGGTTAATCGATCTTTTATTGCCTTCCTCAAACTTATACCTTATTAAATACTCTAAATTAAATTTTCTTTGTCAATTCTCTGTTCGTTTGAATATTCATGTGAACAACGATTCTCTTTCATTAGTTCACTTTGTTTCAAAACAAAAATTTCAGTCGTTTTCGGGGGTTACAGTCCTAAATTTCAAAATTTACTTATTCATCCTTAAAATAGGGAAAACATGCATTGCATGTTTACCACTTTTAATGTTATATCTACAATAGTTTTATTTTTCCCGTATATATATATATATATATATCGTAAAGAACGACGCTTGTATAGGAGATATTCCGCGCAAGACGAGAGAGAGAAAACGGAACAAATGAAAAAATGAAGTACCACCTGGGAATCGAACCTGGGATCTTCCGATTGCCGGTCAGACGCGATACCATTACACCATGGACTCCACTCTTCCAAATGCCGTAATTCTTCTACATACTCGCAGAAACCAATGCCCCAAGGGGGCACCTCCCGCATGCCGTAACATTATATACATTCAACTGCAAAGAACACGCAGTATAAATAACGTAAAGAACGACGCTTGTATAGGATATTCCGCGCAAGACGAGAGAGAGAAAACGGAACAAATGAAAAAATGAAGTACCACCTGGGAATCGAACCCGGGTTCGATTCCCAGGTGGTACTTCATTTTTTCATTTGTTCCGTTTTCTCTCTCTCGTCTTGCGCGGAATATCTCCTATACAAGCGTCGTTCTTTACGTTATTTATACTGCGTGTTCTTTGCAGTTGAATGTATATATATATATATATATATAATATATATAGTCTACTACAATTAGTAAAATTAGTGCGATTAGTAATAGAACGCCCCTTCCCTCTCTAATTAAACGTTATTAGTAGTATATAACTTTCATCGCGGAGGCTTTTATCCTCGCTTTATCCACTTGACCCGTATTTAGACAAGTGTAAGCATGTTTATAGCTTTTACTGCGGGTGATGAGGACCTAAATTTATCGTTATCTTCATAAATCATTTTATTCTGACTTACAGTTTTAAGGGAGAGTTTTTGGGCTTCGTTATATTACACACAAGAAACTGTCTTCATGCCCGCGGAAGGAATGTAAGATTTCTGCCATTTTTCTGTTCCTTTCCTGTTAAGAAATTATTCTTACCTGTCTTTCTTTGACTGATGAAATCTGTTCAAAAGCTTCGAATCAGCAGCGTCACCTGAAATTAAAAATATTTACTTAATAATATAATAGAAGGCTTACTTATGTCTTACAAATGAAAAACAAAGTCTGAGAACTTTGAGGTAATTTGAGAAAGAGTTAAAACTTTAAAGAAGATTGTTTGTAAAGCGTCAGATATCTTTAAGATAACCCATTCGCACTTGACGGTATCATTTGTTACCATTAAAGTCACATCCACAACTACGACCACCGTATTAATTTCTTAGACCTGATTGGTTATATTAAATCAGAAGTTGTACTACATGCTTATTGGACGTGCATTTTTTTCTCGAAAGTGAGGAAATACAGTTTTTATGCTCATAATTTTCAACAAAAAAAAAATACTGGGAAAATTTTTCACTAAACAAAGTTCAGGTATCAGTTTTTCAAAAACATTTGTCTCGTAGCAGGGGGTCTGAAAGGTATAAATAAAAACAAACGAAAATATTTATACACTTTCAACAACAGAACAAAAACTGGAATAGAATATTTTGGAAAGTGTTCAGAAATATTTTATTCAGATTTTGTCGTCTACAAATCTTCTCACAGTTGTCACTGTAAATGTACAGGGTCTTCCGAAAAATGACGCTCTATTTTGTTTTTGTTACAAAGTATTTGACATAACTTTCTACGACACAATATTATTTTCGCTGGACTTTGGAGGTGTTTTCGTGTAGTTTTAGGCAAGGCTAACTAAGTTATGCTATAATCGAATTTACAGTACAATATGGCGTATTCTACAGTCCATCGATGTGCAGTACAACGTGATTTTAAATCACAACTTGGTTTAATGGAAGCCAATATATAGCAGATCTATAATAGAGACTAATGAAGAAATTCGAAGATACTGGATATGTGGAAGACAGTCTGAAAGGTTGTGTTAACCCTCTGCAGACGGAGTATTTTGTAGGGTCAGTTTATAAATGTGGTTGTATGAAATTTTAACATTTCATTGTAGGTAGTAATAACTGTCAAGAGGACCAGAAACTGGCATAGTGATCAGGACAGACCAATGTGGTCCATGGCGCTGACTCCTGGATTATTATTATTATTATTAACTAGCAACATCGGGAGTGGAAATTCAAACCCAAATATCTTCACTTCTTTTACAGGAAAACGATGTTACCCTTTCGGCAACGGGCAGTGGTGAAAAGTCGTTTTGTGTCAAAAGCAAAAAGTGTGGATTCCAGAGAACATCCAACGAGTGGAAGAAGAATTCCACTAACCATGTGCTTACATAGAAAAAACTTCAAAGTGCAGTGAAAATAATGATGTGTCATAGAAATTTATATGTTCAATACTTTGTAATAATAATTATTGAGGAAGGGCAGAAACTGACGCAGCACTCAGCCTAACTAATGCAGCCCATTGCGCGAACTCCAGAATTATTATTACCAACAGCATCGGGAGTCGAACCGCTGATCTCAGTGTCTTCACTTCGCTTACGGGGAAACGGTGTCACCCACTTAACCATGGGCGGTGGCCAAATACTTTGTAATTTATGAATTAAACAAAATAGAGGGTCCTTTTTTTGGACACCCTGTATGTATAGGCATAGTATATAGTTTGGTTGGGTTATGTAAGGTTAGGTTAGTTCAGGTTAAATTAGGTTAGATTAAGTAATTTTTTGTTTCACCGTTTTTGCTAGTAAACGTTCAGATTTTTTCATCGAAACGTTTTGAATTCAATAAAAAAATAAAATTGTTTCAAGAAGTTGTCCCGTCGATAAAAAATGTCTTTTCTTGTTAATATTGGGAAGAAATTATACTCGTATATAGCAGGGTTAAATTGAGTTAAAATTAAGTTTAGGTAGAAGTTCAAAGAGAAAAGTTATTTTAACCTTTTAATACCTAGGGGTATTTTCCGAAACTCAATACAATCGTCTGGCGTTAGTCAAAACAAATTGTAAAGTACCGCTGGGGTTAAGTCACTGTTTACACAATGCCTGAAAGCAGGCTAGTAAAAGGTCGTTTGTGTTTACATGTTCCTGAAACCAGGAAACATTTCCCACTTCTGTCTCGCTATGTTTTAATTCAACTAACCACGTGACTCGTTCCAACCAATCGGCGTCATTCAGTCCTCTCTCTTTTCAGGCGCTAATCCGTGGCTTCCCACAACCAGGCCTGAACTCAAACGCCTTTTTACAGACGTCTGAAAAAGGCGTTTACACGCAATTTTTTTCAGGCATAGTGTAAAATGTGATTAAAGGTTAAAGTATCAGATTAAAGTATATTATCGACTAAATTGGAGTGCCAGTCCGAAGGACTTAACACTCAACAAAGGACTGAATACCTTAACACGAATTTCTCCCTTTTAAGGTTTAATAATTTGTTTCTCTTCCATTGTATCGTCTTTAGAAAGCGACAGTTTATATCTGGAATTCACTAACATTAAATTTATTTTCAGCGAGTAGAAACGTCTTTTCTTTATGACTTAATAATATTCTATCATATTACACTGAAATAATTCCTTTTTGGATTCCTCTGTTTTGAAATGTCAACCTTTTATTGCAAATGGATTCTTTTAAGACTCAGAAAAAATATGTATTAAGTATTAAGTAGACATGTATTAAGTAGTTCACTTCTTTGATAGTAGTTTAAGTAGTAAATCTTATTTGTTTATTAAAAACTTACAATTTTAACAAATAGTTATCGATATTCATTAATCATTTATTTAAAATATCAGAAAATATTTCACTAAATTTATTTATATACTTAGTATGGTCCTTCCTGAAGGTAAACGGTATCAAGGATACCGTTTACCTTCAGGAAGGACCATACACCGTTTCCGAATTTTGCCAGAGAAATTTATAATACTTAGGTTATTAGCTGTAAAATGTTACATTTATAGGTTCTTTTTCTTATTAAAAATTAAATATTCAGTATTTATATACAGTAAAAAACAAAAATTATAGATTTTACAAACATGCTTAATTTATTGTTCGAATAGGAATTTACATTTTATTATAATTATTCTCAGTCTAAAGAAATTTGATATATATTTTATTCTTTTACAGAGCAAAAAAGCGACATGCTTAGAGTTCAAATCAGCAAATTGTCCGAATCAGTCCTCATCAATTTCATATTGGGTGAATTTGGTCCGATGCTGAATTGAGCTCTTAAAATTTTTATGGAGCTCTGTTTAATCTGTTAATAGAAAATTATTTACCAATCGCCTGAAACACGATGAAACTTTAGCGTCCGTCATTACGAGATTAAACTTAAGACAGATTAGTAGTATGGGTGTATTTAAGGAGAGGGGTGGTGAATACCAGTGCCAAATGAGGGGAAAGGCGTGAGAAAAAACGAGGGGAGTGTCACTAATGTGAGTGTGAGGAAAAGAGGGGGAACAAGGCAAAAGCAAAAATTTTAATCTCTCAAAGGGGGGACGCTCAATTCTGCCAGTTGAGGTTTAAGTTTTGGTTTTGGCTAAAAATATAATAGTTACCCCCTTTTTCTTTGATTTATTCAATCCGACGTGAATGCAACGAGTCTTTTACTTATATTGAGGTTCTAAATGTAGTGGGGCTAGGCTGCTTTAAACCCTAGATCCATGTCCCAAAGCTGGATCCTGTCTGTTTTGCAGATAGCTGGTGAGGGAAGCTATATTTATGGGACCTCTTTGCGAGAGACCCGTTGCCCACGTCGGGCTTGCATCATGAAAAAGAAAAACTATGGTATTTGTCATTTACCATTACTTATTCGGACTATAGTGGATTTAATTATCCCAGAAGAGTTCCTTGTTCCATGCATGGTCTGTGTGTATCATATATATATATATATATATATATATATATATATATATATATATATATATATAACGTAAAGAAACGACGCTTGTATAGAAGAATATTCCGCGCAAGATGAGGAGAGAGAACGAAACAAATGAAAAAATGAGGTAACCACCCGGGAACCGAACCCGGGATCTTCCGATTGCCGGTCAGATATGATAACCATTACACCACGGGCCTCACTCGAACAAATGCCGTAATTCTTCTACATACGCGCAGAAACCGGCAATCGGAAGATCCCGGGTTCGATTCCCGGGTGGTTACCTCATTTTTTCATTTGTTTCGTTCTCTCTCCTCATCTTGCGCGGAATATTCTCCTATACAAGCGTCGTTCTTTACGTTAATTATACTGCGTGTTTGCAGTTAAAATGTATATAATGTTACGGCATGCGAGGGGTGCCCCCTTGATAGCTAACCTAAAATTATTACAACAAAAATTCACGTGCATTATATTAACTGAAACCTGGTTAAAGGAAACTAATAAGATCTTTTTGAACTTTCCAGAGTACAAAATCTATCATGAATATATGGCTAACAATAGAGGAGGTGTAAGTATATTTGTAGACTCAAACTACAAGAGTAAAAGTATCGAAAAACTGACAACAGATTTAATGCAGTCATTTAAAAAACAAAAGCGGATCATTATTGTTCAAAAATTGATGAACAAAATTCTAATCCAAAAAGGCTATGGAACACACTAAAAGAGTTAATTAGTACAAAGAAGGTTAAGACAAAGCCCTTGTCCTCCCTCACACAAGACGGAAATTCTTATAATGACCCCAAAGACATAGCCAATTTATTAAACAACTTTTTTTCAAATATCGGCTCCAATACTGCGGCCTCTGTCCCAATTATAGACATTCACTACCGACAATACATGCTACAATCAAATCCAAATGAATTTTTTTTTTTTATCCAATCCTACCGTACGATATCTCTCTAGCAATAAAAAATCATCATCTTACAGTATATGATTATTACCGCAAAACATATTAATACAAACTGTTAAATAAAAATTAGGAATACTACTCTTGCAAGGGTGAATGAAGTTAAAGTACTTGCCATTAATTAGACGAAAAACTAAATTTCAAAAGTCATGTACAACATATCAAATCCAAAATATCAAGATTTATTTTCATATTATTTAAACTAATAAAGACCCTTCCTCAAAACGCACCCCTTACCCTATATTATTTCTTCATCCATCCACATTTATTTTATTGCATTACCAGGGGCGCATTTAGAGTGTGCGGGGCCTAGGGCCGGGTGAAACTGTGGGGCCCCAACCCAAAATATTGTGAAGTTTGTCTGGATGCACCCTTTTTTAATATCTCTAGTCACCTGTGTTTTTTTACCTAAACAACCCCCAACCTAGCCGGTTGTTAAACAATCAGTCCTTGATATAATAATCCGTAATAGCTGTAGTCAGTATATTAGTCACAATGTGATTCTTGATTATTTTATGATACTTTATAGCCGTCAATAACAGGTAAAGCAAAAACCAACGAGATACGTTGCAACACACACTAACTTTTTTCACCCTGTATTAAATCCTTTCTTCAAATTATGCTTTCAAATCATGTATGTATATTCAAGAAACTGCTGGATCAACAACAAAATTTATTTAGTTTGCATCTTACATCAGAATTGAATGCATGAAATAACACGATGGTACAACAGAGAAATGTTAATGACAAACAAATAATATAACAATATTGCAATGGTAGTTGTATATTTCAGAATGGGCGTTTCCGAGCTTTCCTAGTTGAATAATCAATTTTCTATCAACCTGGGTCAGTACAGTACAGTACGGTACTGCCCTGGTGCGGGGCCCTCTGCGGCGCGGGGCCTTGGGCCATGGCCCAGTCGGCCCCCCTCTAAATACGGCCCTGTGCATTACAACATGGGGTAGCTCAAAGAAATATAAAAAACATCCTTTGGAAGTAATTCAGAAAAAATATCTGCGAATTCTCTAGAATAATGAGAACAGACAAAGTCACACTTTCCCAATGTTTAGAGAGTTAAATATTTTAAAACTAAATGACTTGTACAAATTCAATGTTGCTGTCAATATGTTCAAAGTTGTCAACAAAAATCAACATACATCACCCATTCAAAGAGCAATCCCTACCCCCCCTATCGAATACACCATCGTTATAACACAAGACTTTCCATCGACTTTATACACAACCTAACTATACAATAGAAACTGCAGGAAATGCACTCTCTTTCAAAGGAGCAGAGATGTATGGAATGCAATTCCCACGCATATCAGGAAGGCTTCATCACAAAATATATTTCGTAAATCACTAAATAAGCCCTTCATTAGCTCCTACTAATGTATAAGTTCACTACTGCTATTTTTACTATTGTAATCAATTTTATAATTAACTATTTAAAATATGCTAATTTCATTAAGCACCTCTAATTTCGTAATCTGTTCTTTTTCTATATTTTTTTTTATTGAGCAGCTTCTATTTTTTACTAAATTTATAATAAATTATTTAATTTAAAATTATGAAACAGTTTTGTAAACTTTGTAAATTTTGTGAACTTTGTGAACTTTGTAAACTTTGTGAACTTTGTGAACTTTGTGAACTTTGTGAACTTTAAATAAAATAAATAGTCCAGTTTCACAATTATTTATGGCATTGAAAATTGTAAAAGTATTGTATTTATTCTATCAATAAAGGTTATTCAGTATTTAATATTTTCTATTATTATTGCTATTATTATTGTTGTTTTTAGTCACTATTATTGTTACTTGCCACTTTCACTATTTTTATGTAATAAATAAGCGAAATGCCATTAATTTTGCATAAAAAACTTCATGCTTCCAAGGGCATATTCAGATGAGAGTACTGCGGATATACGAATATTAATGTCATAACAAATATCTAAAACTTGTAAAACTCTGTCAATTGTGTATTCGTTTCTGAATAAAGTTTGAATTTTTTTTCCTTATCTTTTTTCTCATCTTTGGACAACAACACTCACATTCCATCCATGTTGGTCAACAACCTTATTAGTCGTATACATAGTGTAGACATAATTTAAAAATGAATGAAAAGTAAATAGAAACACATCCACAAACAATATTTATTAACATCCCAAGAAATTATTTTTTTTAGTAGTAAACTCACAAATAGTGTTGCAGATAGTTAATGTATACATTTCTTTATAGAAATAATAATAATAATATATTACAATATATAAAATATTTATTAACATGTCAAGAATTTTCTTTCTTCGTAAACTTACAAATAATGATGGAATTGGTTGATACGTTACTTGGTACATATTAATAAATCACAGGCCTGCGATGGTTTTGTTGTCCGAAATATTTTATCATTTATATAGTAATTTTTGCACGCTGATTCCGAAAATAATATTCATTTTTCGCCGTCACGTACAGATTTTTCACAAAATGTCATATTACATATGTAAGTAATTTTCATTAAAATTGACTTAATTAAATTTTGATTAAAAACTACTGCCTATAAAAGCTTCCAGATCAGAAGTGACGTCATAGCGTCTTCTACAACATTTGAGAAACGCACCGCTAGTATATAAGTGATTGACAAGCCACGAGATGAGTCAGTCTGTCTAGTGCGTGCGAGGTTATAGTTCTTTATTATTCAAAGGTGCGCGGTGACTATATTTCTCTTTTGAAATTTGTTTATTTGTTACTATGGCAACCAGAGGGTGTGTAAATAGCCAAAACATTTTCTGTTATATTTGTGGAAAATTTACTGTGAAAAAAAAAGGCGAGATATTACAGACTTCGTCAAGAAAGCATAATATGCGTACTTCGGAATGAAACTTGGAGATCAAAACAAATCATGGGCTCCACATAAAGTTTGCAGTGTTTGTGTTGAACAACTTAGACTGCGGAGTAAAGGTAAAAAGGATTCTTTACCTTTTGGGATTCCACTGGTCTGGCGTGAGCCTAGAAATCACAGCAATGACTGCTATTTTTGTTCATGTAACGTGCAAGGCTACAATACTAAAAATAAAAAAATTTCTTAGCCAAACTCTCAGTCTGCTATAAGACCTGCTGCTCATGGACCTGGTATACCTGGACACCTGATTGGGTGTCTGATACGATGGAAACGATGATATTGATTGTTTTCAAACCAAAACATCTGGTGAACCTCCAATTGTTTACACAAAGTGAACGTAATGATTTGGTAAGAGATTTGTGTCTCCCGAAGGATTCTTCAGAGATTTTGGATCCAGACTTTGTGCAAAGAACTTGCTTTCTCCCGGGACATCATTTTACTGGTACAGAAATCAAGAAAAAGAATTCATCCAATATTTTTCTCAAGAAAATTCACTGGTATATTGCAACAATGTTTCGGAACTAATACTCCAAAAGAAGTCTAAAAGGCGTCCTCCTTCACAACGGTAACTTGTATGCATCCGTTCATGTGGCTCATTCGGTTCACTTGAAGGAAACGTACGAAAATCATGAGCTTCTTCTAGCTAAGGTTAAATACAAAGAACACAGTTGGCTACTTTGTGGAGACTTAAAAGTGATTTGTATGTTGTTAGGTCAACAACCAGATTATACGAAGTTTCCATGTTTTCTGCGTGAATGTGATAGCCGAGCAAGAACTCAGCACTGGATAAAAAAGGAATGGGCACGCAGAGTCAACCTGACACCTGGTTCTAAAAACATTCAACGTGAAAGTTTGGTTAACACGAAGAAAGTCCTTTTACCTCCGCTTCACATAAAACTGGGCTTGATGAAGCAATTTGTTAAGGCCTTGGAAGAAGATGGATATTGTTTTAAGTATCTGTGTAGTAAATTCCCAACTCTTTCAGAAGCAAAATTGAAAGAAGGAATTTTCGTTGGTCCCCAGATTAGAAAACTGACTTTGGATGAACGCTTTGAAAGAACAATGAACAATCTTGAAAAAGAAGCGTGGATTGCTTTAAAAGATGTTATCAGCAAATTTTGGGGAAACAACAAGGACCCAAATGACCAAAACATTGTGAACAACAAGCTAAATAAGCTCAAAGAGATGGGTTGCAATATGAGTTTAAAATTACATATCTTACAGTCACACTTGGATTACTTCCCTGAGAATCTCGGAGCACTTAGCGAAGAACAAGAAGAACGGTTTCACCAAGACGTTAAAGAAATGGAGAAGAGATATCAGGGAAGGTGGGACATCAGCATGATGGCTGATTACTGCTGGATGGTTGAAACGGGATACTCCAGAATTATTACTTAAAAGAAAAGGAACAGCGCGTACATTCGAGACTAAAAGGCATAGATTTCATAAGAAAACTCAGGACAAATAAGGATGAATATCTAATTGACGTTAATAGTCTTCTTTCTTTTTAAAGTTGTTTGCATTTGTAATTAGTATAACAAAGCGAAATAGGTATCTAATGTAAATTGAAGTAAATAACATTTATTTATGTTGTTGTTTTTTCTCTTCCAGTTTGCAGAAAATCCTTACGTGATAGAAAAAATGGACACCTTATTCGAAATCAGCATAGTTACATTATATAAAATCAGTTATTAGTAAGAAAACAACTTTTACAAAGTTCTCATTCGCAGGCCTGTGTAACATACTAAATGTTCAAGAATCGCTTTTGCAACACGCAACTTTCTGAATATAATTACCTTAAACTTTCTCACATTTTATGAGGAAAAATCATATGTAATTACTTTTTGACAAAACAAAAGACATTCACTACAAAATGTTTATCTAAACTTTGACAAATAAATTTTTATTTTAACTTTAATTGCATAACAACAAATTATTTAGGAATAACTTTTTGTTGTTTAAATTAACTGTGATGTGACAAACAGAAGAGAAAATTAGGGAGTAGGAGGAGGAGATGCGAGAAAGAGGAGAAGAAAGAGGGAAATTGGAGGAGAAGACAAAGGGAAAGACGGAGAAGAAAAGAGAAAGGGTTGGTTGGACTCAACCAACCACACAATGCTTGGTTGGGCTCAACCAAATTTACGTAGTTGGCCTGTGGGTGTCAGGCAGGAGTCGAATCCCAAAACTTGCTAATCCTACAAGTTCAACAGGCCGTTAGTAATAGATGCATGCCAACGACGGAACGTCGGTGTTCCCATAAGATACAGGCAAGTGAGCTATACTTACATAGCGAGTGAGCTATACCAAGTGAGTTATACTTATATAGCAAGTGAGCTACAGTATACTTTCCCATGCGGACATGAAAAAAGAAATGAGAGAATGAGGAAATTCCTTCTGATACATTT
Source organism: Bathynomus jamesi (assembly GCA_023014485.1). Lineage (NCBI taxonomy): Eukaryota > Metazoa > Arthropoda > Malacostraca > Isopoda > Cirolanidae > Bathynomus > Bathynomus jamesi. The sequence continues at coordinate 49,559 of JAJOZX010012831.1, read as the reverse complement.
TGTGAAGAAAGATTGAGACAACCCGTTCACTCGTGCATAAAGTAAATTATTATTTGTTTTTCAGTTCAATTCAGACGACACATATCTAATTTGTTTATTTTGTATAAAATTATTTATTCATCAAAAAAGTTGCTAAAAGAAACCGATATTCTATTGACAAGTATATTGTGAATTAGATTGTTAGCATAATTATATTATCCACATTGGTTGGTCTTAACCTAAGTTAGGTTAAGTTAGTATGGTCGTATCGATCCGATAAGTACAAGTCCAAAAAATTAATGTACAGGGTGTCCCATAAGTCCCTTTACATCTGAAACGTGTATGTATACCATATATATATATATATATATATATATATATATATATATATATATAACCTGGGTTAACCTCGGTTTTGTTTCCGCCCGAATTGTTCATTCTGACGAAGGTTAAGCTTGTCACTCCACCTTAGACCTATAGTTTAACGTGGAGTCTGAACCACGCCTCATCATCAGCCCATCGTCTTAACCACAAAGTTACCTAGGGTACGCATTTATCTACCAACCATTTTTTATTGTATGGAAGGATGAACAACTGGGTTTGCTGCGCGCCGACTGCCGTCACCGGGTCTCTATCCCGGGGTCGATGGATTTGTAGTCAGCAACGTTAACCACTACGAGGAGCCTATATATGAAAATGAAAAAGTTTATTGGCAAACTATAGTCCATATGACAAATATTATTAATACAATGACAGTTCACATACTAAGGAGAAAAATATATACAGTTGGTTAGAAATAATACAGTAATGTCAAAGTTAAGTGGAGCTACAGACAGACGTTTTCGTACCAAGAATCCCATAGCTTAGAGCAGGGATTCCCAAAGTGGTCTATACAGACCCCCAGGGGTCTGTAGGAAGCTTCCACGGGGTCTCTAAGCTTTTGGAAAAATAGTAACATTAACTATATTAAAATAAATTTCCATTTCACACTAGACATTCGGTAAGTGTTTATTAAACTGGTTTAATGAGCGTAGAATGTTTAATTTTACATTAATTTAAAAGCTATCTATGTTTATGAAATATACTATAGTTTGTAACTGAATTCATAATTTTTTTGTGGGGGGTCTATGTCCGTACGGAATTAATATGTAGGGGTCCTTGGTGGGAAAAGTTTGGGAACCCCTAGCTTAAAGGATAAACGGCAGGACTCATGGAAAGCTTGAGTAGTATGGGCGCAAAATACTTGAGTGCAACTGCATTGCAATATTGCATAATGTACGTAATGTTGCAAGAGTATCAGTCCCCACCCCAACCCCCTTTGTTGTCACCCCCACCCCCTTTGTTGCCAATCCCACCCCCTTTGTTGCCAACCCCCCACCCCCTTTGTTACCAACCCCACTCCCTTTGTTTCTACCCCCACCCCCCTTTGTTGCAAGGCACCCTCCTTTGTTGCCAACCGCAAAACGAGGTTGCAAGGGGTATGCAACTTGGAGTTATCCCCAAGCTGAACTCCCCAAAGGGGCATACCTAACCTAAGGGGGCCTCTTTGGGGGGAGAAGGTGGGACGGCCTCACCCCCCAAAGGGCCAGAAAGAAAGAGAGAGAGAAAGGAAGAGAAGGGTTTTTGCTCGGCGACCGCCAAGCTCATATGGGGTTCTTCATCCGCCAGGCGCTCTCTTATAGTGCCCTTAATCAGCCAGTTGGCTGAGTTGCCAGATTCGTTATTTATTTAATTATTCCATATATTAATCAGCCAGTTGGTTTAGAAGGCTGAGTTGCCAGATAGCAATAATCATTTAATTAAAGCATATATTAATGTTGGCTTAGAAGGTTGAGTTGCCAGATTCTTTATTTTTTTAATTATTCCTTATATTAATGTTGACTTAGAAGGTTGAGTTGCCAGATAGCATTTTAATTGTTCAGGTATACCTTATTAGGGAGAATTGCTAAATACCACCATATATTTTAATTTTTATTATTGAGAATTACTAAATACCACCATTTATTTTAATTTTTATTTATTTTCATCCGTCAGTTGGATTAGAAAGTTGAGCTGTCAGCATCGTACTTATCTATTTGACAAATAGCAATTAATTAATTATTCTGAAAACCGAAACAAATGATATAATCGTATTCAAGAATAAATAAAACACCAATATAACGTTCTGTTTATGAATTAATGGATATATAATGGGACATATATAGGTCAAATAATAGAACGGAAAATATGTAATCATACAAAGCATAGTATTAACAAAATATTAGTACAGCAAAATGTATAGTCATATTAATTATATATAATCATACAAAACATAGTATTGTCAAATATTAGTATATATTGTCGTGATTTACCTTTTATTATTTATTATAATTTATTTAAATTCATTATTTCTTTATTTTCTTTCCTCTCGTCTATCATAATTTAACGTAATTTGAAGTTCACTAGGAAAACTTATTAATATCGTTTAAACAATTTATTTATTTTTTATTCAACAAGGTTATTTATTTTGAAATTCTTTTTCGTTAACAAAATTCAAGTTAGATGGAGAAGAAATCATTAGAAGGGCAAATTCCACACATCAGATATTTTGTATCATTTATAAAAATCGAAAACAAACTTTATAATTTTCACATTTGCATAAAATAACATTTCACGCTAATAACCAAATTTACAACCTGTAACAAATCTATAGCGTGCTAAAAATAACGGGCAATTTTCTTAACATTGGCTACACAAATTTCAAGTTCACAATCTATTCCAACGATTCCTCATCAAAGATCGCTTTACATTCGAAACAGTTGTTTATATAGTTATACAGCTACTATCAGGACAACATAGAAAGAACAAGAAAATGTTTATATAAAATCCTGAACAGAACGCACATACTATTTTCACGAAAAACACAACAGATATGGGTAATAATCGCACCCTTTCACTTATAATTTCATTACACAATAATCAGTACATTGATAGTACCCAACTCGTACGGTCAATCGAGAAAATTAAATATAAACTAGCAATTTCAGTTTTTCATAATAAATTTTTATTTATAATATTTATAATTATGATTTCTGAGCATGGTTTGTAAATTACACAAATCCTAATTTATCGTTTCCATTGAAACTACAAATTTACAACGTTATTTTAAATAAGAACAGACAATATGAGCTCAAAATTACACGCAACAACCTATGTAAACAAAAAAATTAAATCCAATCATTGTATACTGCGTGCCTCTATAAAAATATTCCTAACCGAATGAGACTGCATTACATCCTGACATAATTTTTGTAATATTGTCCATGCAAATGCGCGAATTAAAAGGATCTTTTTACTTTTTAATGGCCAAATTAAAATGTCAACCCAAAACACCCCTTGTTGCAATAAATCGAAATTCAGAATAAAAATGTAACCACTGTCAGTGAAATGTAAGAAGAACAAATAGAGAAAACTCGGTACACTTATATAAATAAAAATGAATGAATATATAAAAAAGTAAAACAGAAATTAATATATCAAAGAATTTACTACACCAATTCCTGTATTTCAAATAAAAAATTATAATAATTTGAAGATGAAGCAAAATATGTGCTCTAAAACCGGAGACATGCTAACGTAACTCACACTAGCCGTAATTTTACAAAAATATTTCTCTATTTCAATTTTCTCTATTTCAATTAACATGTACATTGAATTTCTTAGAATTTCTACTATATATATATATATATATATATATATATATATATTATACCTACATATTTTTATCACCTGCAAAATTGAGACAGTTACTTTTGCTATAAGTAATTACTAATTTATTTCAATTGCTCCCTTTCTTCATTGCAGATAAAACTAATTTAATGAACTTTGAATGGAGGATATATATATATATATATATCATAAAACAAAGGGACAGTTTTGAACGACTAAAAACCATTTCTCTCATCGCAAAATGACTGAACAACACGATTTTTTGCAAAAAAAAATTTCATATCAAATACAAAACTGCTGTCTTTATTTTAGTTTTTACACAAACACAAAAAATCATTATTTACGAAATTAGTTTAGGTCACACCATATATATATATATGGTGTGACCTAAACTAATGAATGATTGGGGTCGTTTAACCTCCTTCGCAACATCTAAGATCATATGACGGAGGGGACCTACAGCTTTACGCGGAGCCGAACCGGGGTCGACCAGCCCGGCATTCTAGATCGTAATCGCTGCCAATAAATGCGTTTTGAGAAATATTTTTATTCACTGCTACCTACGGAATATTTCAGTATATATATATATATATATTATAAATATATATATTATATATATATATAATATACTGTATATATGGGACATATAGGGATATTCGTACAGAAAAAAGTCCATCTAAAATCGTGTAAACCCTCCCCACGGAAAAAGTCCACCTAAAAAGCGTGTAAACCCTCCCCACGGAAAAAAGTTAATCTAAAAAGCGTGTAAACCCTCCCCCACGGAAAAAAGTTCATCTAAATTCGTGTAAACCCTCTCAACGGAAAAAATTTCATCTAAAATTCGTATAAACCCTCCCCACGGAAAAGTTCATCTAAAAATCGTGTACGGATAAACACTTTCAAGTCCAATCTTCATGTAACCTCACTGTAAAGCATTTCAATTCAACAGCCTTGTTTAATAATTTCACAACAAATAAATTTATTTCTAATTTCAGCCACACAAAAAAACATCACCAACAATCGTCATACTAGTACAACCATCACACACAAAACAAGCATCACATCACCAACAATCGTCATACTAGCGCAACCACCACCACCACACAAACTGATGCATGCAAAACCCCGATAGTAAAATATATACGAGCACAACCACCACACAAAAAACATCACCAACAAAACATAGTATTATCAAGCATTATTATATATTGTCGTGATGTGCCTTTTATTATTTATTATAATTTATTTAAATTCATTATTTCTTATTTTCTTTCCTCTTTCATCTATCCTAATTTATCGTAATTTGAAGTTCACTAGGAAAACTTAATATCGTTTAACAAATTTATTTGTTTATTCAACAAAGTTATTTATTTTGCAATTTTTTCGTTAACAAACTTCAAGTTAGACAAGAAATCATTAGACACGGCATAATGATCAGAAAAAAGATTTTGTTTATATATATAATATATATATATATATATATATATATATATATGCTTTAGAAGAGAAGTACAAACATCAAATTTTATTTTCTATTTTCATCTATTGTTTGCACAGGTGCGAACTGAATTGCTCCGGGTGTGCGAAATGAAGTCTTCCTATAGATATCTTCCAAAAACCATGCGCTAGTGTCAAGTTCATGACGAAATCTGTTCTCTCTCTCTCTCTCTCTCTCTCTCTCTCTCTCTCTCTCTCTCTCTCGTACAACTTCACATAAATATATATACAGACTGAACCGGCAGAATTAAATAGTTCACCGAACAAATCGCACGAAAAAAATAAATTAATAACTTTGATCAAATCAGACGTGGAGAAAACTGTGGCCATATAAATATTTATTTATCAGCAACATCCACACTATATATATATATATATATATATATATATATATATATATATATACGCTTGCTAAAGATTTTTCATTTTAAAATTTGTCTGCAAGCAGTAAAGTTATAAGTTGGAAGGGAAACGACAGATTAACAACGAAATATGAATGATTATTCCTTTCTGTACAAACTCCTCCCTTCGTTTAAAGATAATTTTAAAAACTCTATTGGACAATACAATATATATATATTATTATTATTATTATTATTATTATTTATTTATTACCTTTCAGTCTAGTTCCGTTTTTACTTTTAACTAATAGTAATTTATTGTGGGAATTTTTTTGGGGAGGTTCTGACGTAAAATTTTTCACTTTCATTTTTAATTTATTTTGACTACAATTATTTAATTTTTAAATTGTGGATTCATAATTTTAAACTTGAATTTATGAAGTCTGGGATTAAATAAACGGTAATTAGTGTGATAGTTGCTCGCTTCATCTAATTTTTAAATTTACACCCCCTTCATACCGATTTCCATTTTCTAATTCGCATCTTTCACTCTCACTCTCTCTCTCTCTTGGGTTGGGAGAGAAGGTGGGGCGGCCTCACCCCATCCCCATGGATCTCTCAAATGAACTCTGTACACTGAGTGTACACCTTTTCTGGTTAAATTTTTCCTTTGTTTGTGTGTTAGCCTATCTCCTACAGAAAGATGGGGATAAGCTCATACAAGACTCATCGCGATTTCTGTTCTCTCTCTCTCTCGTACAATATATATAATATATATATATATATATATATATATATATATATACACACACACTCATATATATATATATATATATATATAATATATATATATATATATATATACAGGGTGTACATAAAGTCAGGATCTATTTTTGTGAAGCACTTGGAAATTATATGGAATTCAATCATAAAATGATAAAGTGGTAACATTTATTAAATAATTAAGAGTAGGATTCGACGTGACGCCCATCAGTATCCCTGCACAGCTCAAATCGTTCCGCAGCATTTCTAAACACATTCTGGAGCATTTGCGGGGTTATGTTATCTGCAGCAGTTCGTATACGTGTACGTAAGTTTTCAATACTCGTAATCTTCGTCTGATAGACGTGCGATTTGATAAAGCCCCATGCAAAGAAATCTAAAGGGGTTAAATCTGGTGATCTCGCTGGCCAAGGTCTGTTGCTTCCGCGTCCGATCCAGCGATTTGGAAAACGTCCATTTAGATAATCCTGAACAATTTTGGCATAGTGCAAGGAGCACCATCATGTTGATAGACGACGGTACTAACAATCCTATCCCCGTCGTCTATCAACATGATGGTGCTCCTTGTCACTATGCCAAAATTGTTCAGGATTATCTAAATGGACGTTTTCCAAATCGCTGGATCGGACGCGGAAGCAACAAAAGACCTTGGCCAGCGAGATCACCAGATTTAACCCCTTTAGATTTCTTTGCATGGGGCTTTATCAAATCGCACGTCTATCAGACGAAGATTACGAGTCTTGAAAACTTACGTACACGTATACGAACTGCTGCAGAAATAACCCCGCAAATGCTCCAGAATGTGTTTAGAAATGCTGCGGAACGATTTGAGCTGTGCAGGGATACTGATGGGCGTCACGTCGAATCCTACTCTTAATTATTTAATAAATGTTACCACTTTATCATTTTATGATTGAATTCCATATAATTTCCAAGTGCTTCACAAAAATAGATCCTGACTTTATGTACACCCGGTATAATATAAAATTTCAAGACTACTGTTTTTTCTCTTTCTTGAAATCTATCGCGAATGGCATTCATACCATGACATAACTGCTCTTACGAACATTTTAAAAGAAAAAGTAATTTACATTTTAACAATTAAATTTAAATCGACGAAAGTTATTTTATTTAAATACCGAGAGTAACCTAATCTAAACTAGCCTTACCCCATTTTAACGAAATTCGCCCAATAACCTAGCATAACCATATAGAAATTTGAACTGCATTGGAGTGCTGAAGGCATAATAATGTCCTAACACAGAGGTACCTACGAGACTGACTGCTTAAGAAGGAAAGTTAAAAGATGTAAGAAAATTTAAAGACGAGTAAAAGTTTTAAAACAAAACAAAGAAGAGAAGTTGAAAGGGAAGAATCAAATTTAAAGATAAAGCGAAAATTTTAATGTAAAGAGGAGGGACTCCGCGTGAAAATTGCGCAACCTCTGTACGCGTTTATCAAATGCTTCTAACTGGGGTTTACGGAAAGATAAACATCTATTCCATTTATAAAGGGATTCGACCGAATTACTTTGAATCACTCTGACTGACAATCCATTCCACATATGTGTATAATGAAGTCTATATAGAATAGAATAGAATAGAATAACCTTTATTAATAATAATAAAATAAATAAATTTTTCAACTTGCAATGACATGAATAATTGTGAAGCTCGACTATTATTTTATTTAATTTGGCCCTTAAGCTTTAGGCTTTACTGGGCTCTTATTAAAGATAAGCAGCTAATTGTTATAAATTTATAATAATAAATAAATAAGTAAGTAAATAAGTATTATTAATAGTTAAAACATGTATTACAATATTAAACAATATTAATGGACAATATTAAACAGTATTAGTGGACATTAATCCTAGATTTTTGTTAGTATGCCATTATTAATCGGGATTTCGCTTGGTTTAAAACAAATTTACATTCAAAATATTTTTTATATCGGCATGCAAGTCATTCCATAGTTTCAATCCAATGAAAATGGATAGTTTTTGAGATGAAGACATTCGAGGTATAACAAGCATTGATCTATTTCTGGTCTGATACGAGTGGATTTCTTGATGAGTTACAAAATATCTATTTACCCATTGCAAATTAATGATTTTGTTCTTACACTTGTAAATAAAAATAAAATGTGCCAGCAATTAAAGATAGTTTTGAATTTCCCATAAAGATAATAACATTAACTCTCCAAACCCAAAGGAAAATTTTTTGTTTAACAATCGATTTCTTGTCATATAATTAAACAATATATATGAGATAGACAATTTTTCGCATATCTCTCACTGACCACAAAACAAATAAACAGTTTGCCCATATTGGTCATCAGTTTGGTACAACACACACACACACACACACACACACACACACACACACACACACACCACACACACACACGCAGAAACTGATTTTCAATATGAAACCTTTATTATCATATATATGTATTTTCTATTCTGTACGTGGGTTAAGACTTCTTCTTCAGCAAATATTTTTGGTTTAAACCTTACAAAGCACGACAATGTGTTGTTCGAAAAAATATTTGATATTTCAATCTGAAAACTTGTTTGCATATAGAGAAATACATACGTTTTATTGTGTAGAAGTTTTATTAAAATTAAATGATAAATGTTGATTTTATAGCCTTTTTAAAATGTACCCTTTTTATGGCACACCCGTTATATATTATATATATATATATATATATATATATATATATATATCTATATATTATATATATATATAATATATATATAAACAAAACACACACACACACATTGTGGTTCACTCTATCATATGCCTTACTTATATCTAGGAACTATAAATAGTTGAATTACCGTCAATGTATTTAGATATTGTTTCTTTAAGTACACAGATACACAGGTCAGTTGAGTGGGAACTTTTAAAACCAAACTGACTAAGAGATGTCCATAGGCAATCATTTAATCGGAGTAACAAGAGTTTTTCTAGTAGTTTCGAGAAGCAGGAAGCGACAGCAATAGGCCTGTAATTATTGCAGGACAGAATGTCTCCATACTTATTTTTGACCAGGGGAAAGATATATACCCTCATGAACTCTGCAGGGATATAGCTATGGGCAAGCATGGCTGATAAGATCAATTATATATGCAGACATACCACGTCATTGGCATATTTTAAGTGCTCATTCGATAGGTCATCTACCCGTGACGCAGAACCAGTCTTTAACTCTTTAATTAACTTCTTTACTTCAGCAACTGATATCAAAGTATTTTCCCTTCTCCCTCCCAAAGGCGTTTCGCTGCACTCTGTCTTAAAATTATCCCTACTCACAATGTTAAGAATGTTAGAGTAGTGTTTTTTCCACAGCTTTGCAATTTCATCCTCCTCCGACACCCAGTGGGATTGAGATCCTCGTCGGCCCTAGGCACCTCTGTTTCGTAGGCCCTTTGGTGGATGCATTTTTATGGTGTATCGATTTCTATGGGTAGATGGGTGATCAAAATTATCTTGAATACTTTTTTAATAATAATAATAATAATAATAATAATAATAATAATAATAATAATTAATTTCAAATTATTTACTCATATACAATTTTGTTTATTTTCTCATTTTAGGTGATCCAACCCTCCCCAGTCTTCCAATATGTCAAATGGATATAAAAGAAAGCATGAGTCAGGACATGAGAAGAGGAATAAATGAGAAAAGAAGGATGAAGCATTGAAGGGGATCAAGGGATCTATTTTAAAGTTCATAAACAAGGATGTGAAAAGTGATAGTGCAAATCTCCAATGGACTCATCACCATTAATGATACAGTTGGATCAGGATGATAGTGAACCTTGTGAAAATGTTCTTGAAGCAAAATCTTATTCTCACATAGAGAGTAGATCAAGTGAAGAACAGGCCAATCAATGCCAGTGAATATTCAGCAGATCTTGAAAAAACATTCACTGATGAATTCCTGTTGTTCCTGCATTTGCATGCAGAGAAAAAAAACAGTGGTAAATATGCTCAAAGCCCAAATATCTGACAAACTGATCAGCAGCTTTCCGAATGTTTACATTGCTCTAAAGATGGATCTTTTCATCTTGGGAACTATTTTAAAGTTCATAAACAAGGATGTGAAAAGTGATAGTGCAAATCTCCAATGGACTCATCACCATTAATGATACAGTTGGATCAGGATGATAGTGAACCTTGTGAAAATGTTCTTGAAGCAAAATCTTATTCTCACATAGAGAGTAGATCAAGTGAAGAACAGGCCAATCAATGCCAGTGAATATTCAGCAGATCTTGAAAAAACATTCACTGATGAATTCCTGTTGTTCCTGCATTTGCATGCAGAGAAAAAAAACAGTGGCAAATATGCTCAAAGCCCAAATATCTGACAAACTGATCAGCAGCTTTCCGAATGTTTACATTGTTCTAAAGATGGATCTTTTCATCTTGGGAACGAATTGTGAAGGGGAGCGTTCTTTTTCGAAGCTAAAGCTGATAAAAAACTGTCTCCGATTAACCATGGGACAACAACGCTTGTCTTCCCTTGCACTGCTCTCTAATGAGAATGAGATTGTGCGAAAAACATCATTTGAAGATGTTATTGCTGATTTTGCAATGAAAAAATTTCGAAAAGTTCATCTTTGGTGTTAATTTCTTGCACTTTATGAAAAAAAAACCGATTGACATTGACATGACTCTGCTTCTTTGTTATACACTGTGCCTATCCTTGATATATATATATATATATATATATATATATATATATATATATATATATATACATATATATATATATATATATATATATATATACACACACCTTACCTTATGAACCTTATGTTGTTTCGTGCGTTGGTCTCTCTTCACACGGAGGTCAAGCTGGTGGCCCAGCCATAGGTCTGGCTTGGTGGAGGAGCGAGTTGCTTTTTTGTGCTTTCCACCGTACATAGCCAGGCACGCCCGGCTCATCTGGTACCGTCCTCAGCCAGGCATTCAGTCTTCTCTTGAAGACTTCAACTTTGACCCCCGTTACTTTTCTGAGGTCCTTTGGAAGCTGGTTGAAAAGTCTTGGCCACAACCAAGTTATTTTCCTTCAGTGTTGAGAAGGTCCCTTGTCGGGCCTTTAGTTTGGGAACACTACATATTCTGCCTTTCCTGTTGTCCAGCGTTGTTTGGATGGTAATTGAGTTTAGTTTGAGGTTTGGTACCAGTTTTTTTATAATTTTCCATAAGTACATTATGGTGTGTGTGTGTGTGTGTGTGTGTGTGTGTGTGTGTGTGTGTACACACACACACATATATATATATATATATATATATATATATATATATATATAAAGAGACTGTAGAAAGCAATTGACCAGGGAAGTACTCCTAGCGGGAGAAGTTAGGCAGTAGACGGATGCTAGAACTACCGTTTCTTCTGTCACTGTCCTCTTTAGCTGACCTTTTTTTGTGTCTCATTTACCCTGTGAGCAGTCCAGCTTGCACTCAAACACACTTCTCCCTCTATTTCTCACTACACATACATACATCTTACACAGTACACAATCTTTTCAAACTAAAAAAAAATCGTAACCTTTTTAAGAGCCTCGGAGACCTTTATTTCAGCTCCTATGGTTTTCATTCGCCTTTCCCACGAATGGGAATGGAGTGACATTGTTTCTCAAATCAAGAAACACTTTTCTCAAATGTGGATTTTTCACTTTTGTGCATTTTCATTTGTGGACCGCGGATGGAATGGAAATGACATTGAGTGGGAAGTAATCATATAATTTCCTTCGTATATGAATTACTTTGTTGCTGTGACTGAAACTGTCTTAAAAATTTCTTACACTCTGCCTACTTTACATGGCGTGGTACGTGGTAGAGAGGTAACAACATGTTGATTACGGATTATATTCTTAGGTAGCTGATATCAGAAAATAATATAATATTTTTCTTTCTTGTTGCGAATGAAAATATCTGAAAAAGGTTTTTGGAACCCTTTTTTTTTCGTGCATGCTCGCTGCTCTTGTTTATGTGAATTAAATTTTTTTCACTTTATTTGAAGAAGTGGGAGGATAATTGTTCTTCAGAAATTAATTTAAGGCATTCTGATTGCAACCAACATTATAATTATTTATCTATTTCGCAAAATTTCGAAATTTTTCGTAAAAAGTTTAATGGAGACGGAAATATACATTAAGTCTGAAATGGTAAAATACGTGTATTTAAATTTTGTAAATTATGTATCTAAATTTGTATTGATATACCTTAGTATGTGAGACGCTCCTCAAGCTTATCCCTGTAAATCGGCGGTCAAAATCTATTTTGCTTTAACGTTTTTAAAAACTGAGGATATAAAAGGTGTTAACTTCTTCTTTTTTTAGTGTTTTCAGACGCGTTTCCATTCATAATTTTTTCTAATATTTTTATACTCGTATGCTTCAGTTGAGTATTTAATATGTTAATAACTTATGTCCTTTGCTATGAGCTTTATATTTAGCGATTTTGATGAATATATACTAATCGTATATTAATTGGTTATTTTCAGTATTTAGTACCACATTCAAGTGAAGTAGCGATACTGTATAAGATTTAAATGTTCTGAACTGAAACGCTGAGACTAAAGATAAAGTCGCTCGTTCCTTATTCACTTATTCTGGCCCAGTTAAACTGGTATAAGGAAAAGGTCTCAAATGGAATAACTTATTAGAATTTTTTTTCAGTTTTCGTATGTGATCTAGTTAAATCTTGAACATTGTTGGTCTGCAGGCACTAATTATGTATCAATAAAATTGTATAGCTTTTTCCTGCCTCATTTGTCACTTGTTTACCATTATAGCCCAGAGGTTCTCGAATGGACTCGTGTCGCACGTTCTTCTTGTCCAGTGAAAGTTTCCTTATTGTACGAATGGGAGTCCTTTCAATGATAAAGACTAAATTCTGCATATGATTTGGTCATGGCTGTAATTGATGGTAGAATCACTTCCGCAAGGATCTCGATATACTGATCTGATGTAAATCTTTCCTTTACTTTTATTTCTCCCTCTCCAAGCAAAGCCACTAAGCCAAGCTCAGTTAATATCAATTACGTTGCCACTTCTTGCTTTAACTGAAATATTATTCGAGTTATCATCCATTTTTCAGGTGCCAAAAGGAAATGTTCTTTCATCAGAGAAAATAGGTGTATCTCAATAAACTAAATCACCATCTAATAATCTAAATCTATATTTAATAGGCTAAATCACCATTATGTGTTGAAGGGCAAAGTTCAGACATATTGCCTTTTCTCTGCATGGTGGATTTAAATGGTGGATGAGTAATCCATGTATCTGATGCGAAACTGTTCTATAGTCAGTTGGCAGTTCGAGGTTGTCCTTAATAATAACAGGGTTCGTGAAAGGATTACGTATATCTTGCTTTGACTATATTTGTTTCATTAGTTCTTGCATCGGTTTTCCTTTTAGTTCGCGTTCTGTGTCTATCCTGAAAATTTGCTTCAGTCTTTCGTCTCTCATTTCATCGATATACAGTACATAGTTCAGCCTTTTACTCTCATCTCAAGGCACAATTCTGAAACAGATTTGTCTGTTTCTCGCATTGCAGTCATTCGACTTCTCAGAAATCTTATCCTAACTGTTTATACCTCGTAAACCTCGTTGATGTTCCGTGTGTTGGTCTCTCTTCATACGAAGGTCAAGCTGGTGGCCCCGCCTATAGGCCTGGCTTGGTGAAGGAGCGAGTTGCTTTTTTGCGCTCTCCACCACACATAGCTAGGTACACCCGGCTCATCTGGTACCGTCCTGAGCCAGGCATTTAGTCTTCTCTTGAAGACTTTAACTTTGACCCCTGTAACGTTTCTGAGGTCCTTTGGAAGCTGGTTAAAAAGTCTTAGCCCCCTCACAACCAAGCTATTTTCCTTCTTGTTGAAGAGATCCCTTGTCGGGCCTTTAATTTGGGAACACTACGTATTCTACCTTTCCTATTTTCCAGTGTTGTTTGGATGGTAATTGGGTTTAGTTTGAGGTTTGGTACCAGTTTTTCGGTCATTTTCCATATGTAGATTATGGTGTACCTCTCTCTTCTTTCCAGGGAGTACAGATTTAGTTTACGTAGTCTTTCCCAGTCATTGCGTTCTTTGCAGCCATCAATCTTAGCTTTGAAATGTTTATGAGTTTCTTCTAGTTTATTAGTTTCTTCCGTTTTATATGGGAATTTTATATGGGAACGTCAAGACTGAACAGGATTTAAGTAAGGAATCATTACTGTCCCGTCCCTTCCTTTGAACGTTCTTAGTACCTGTCCCGCGACTCTTTTCGCTTTGTTTATCGCTATCTGATTTTGTGATTCGAATTTCGCATCATCGGTCATTATTACCCCCAAATCGATCGTTTTCATGGTTTCATGGTTTTCATCGTTTTCATGGTTTCAGTCTGTTTAAGTTCCTCATTTCTACCATATCTCAAGAGCTGAAATTTTTCTTTGTTAAATGTCATTGTTGTCTTATGACCATTTGTACATTTTGTTCGTGTCCCTCTGCAATGCCTCCATTTCATTTGCATTGCTGATTTTTCTGCTGATCTTTGTATCGTCTGCAAAGGATGTTATTATACTGTTGTTGTTTACGCCACTGTCTATGTCTGTTAGCATGATAATGAGCAGGAGTGAGTCCAGTACTGTACCTTGTGGTACTGAGCGGCGTACTTCCGATTCTAATGATGATATACCTTGAATTTTGACGACCTGTAGACGTTCTCTGAGGAAGTTGTAGATCTATCTTCCTACTTTGCCTGTTATTCCCATATATTTCATTTTATGTGGTATTATACCATGGTCACGTTTGTCAAAAGCTTTAGCAAAATCCGTGTATATGACATCGGAATTGTCATTGCCTTCCAGTGCATCTAGAATATTGTTATAGTGTTGTAATAGACATGATATTCCTGATCGGAATCCGTGCTGATTTTCGTTGAATTTTTCCAGAGTCTCCAAGAAGTCATAGATTTTCTCTCTAACTATTCTTTCAAATACTTTGGTGAGGTGGGACGTCAATGACACTGGTCTATAGTTCTTGCTTGAGATCTATCCCCTCCTTTATATATAGGGACAATGTTTGCTCTTTTCAAGATGTTCGGTATTTCCTCAGTGTCTAGGGATCTTCTCCATATCTAGTATAAGGGTGTACCTAGTTCATTTTTACAGTTTTTAATCAATAATAATGAGTTCCAATTGTCCGGACCTGCAGCTGAATGTGGTTTCATTTGTCCTATAGCTCTCGCTATATCTTCTCGGGTAAAATCAAAGTCTGTTATACACTCTGCTTGCAATTTCTCTTCAAGGAATGCATCTATGTCAGGTATCGCTTGTCAATTTTTGGGGTACTAAAGACTGATTCAATGATTCATACTGGGCTCTGATTCATACTGGGCTCTGAATGTTTCAGATACTTCTTTCAGATCATCCGTTAGTTCATTATATATCCTATATATATGATGCAAACCCACAAGGAAAAAAAAAATATGGGGTTTGCATCATTCATTCATTTCACGTGTTTAATTGTGAAATTCATCCCATATATACACTATAATAGAAGGCATACATTTAATGAATACTTACAGTAAGCATATGATTCTACATGAGCACCATCAGTATCTCTACAGAGTTCGAATCTGTCAGCAGCATTGCGGAACACATTTTGGTGCATGACAGGGGTTATTTTTGTAACTGCTGTTCGATACGAGCACGTAAATCTTGCAGATCTGTAATCCTCGTTTGATAGACGTTTGATTTGATAAAGCCCCATGCAAAGAAATCCAAGGGCGTTAGGTCAGGAGATCAAGCCGCCCAGGGCCTGTTGCCTCCACGTCCGATCCACCGATTTGGAAATCGTTCATTTAGGTACTCCCGAACAATGTTTGCGTAATGACAAGGTGCCCCATCCTGTTGAAAGACGACCGTGTTTAAAATGCCATCTGAATGAAACTGGAACATTCACGTGCTCGTATCGTAACAGCAGTTAAAAAAATAACCCCTGTCATGCTCCAAAATGTGTTCCGCAATGCTGCTGACAGATTCGAACTCTGTAGAGATACTGATGGTGCTCATGTAGAATCATATGCTTAAGTATTCATTAAATGTATGCCTTCTATTATATTGTTATTGAATTTTACCCTTTTTGCTACTTTTTCACTGATATAGATAGGGACTTTATAAACACCCTGTATATATATATATATATATATATATATATATATATATATATAGGGTGTCCCATAAGTCCGGCATCATAGCAGAAATTCATATTTTTCTATTTCTACAAACTATAATTCATATGCTCGGGATGCCAGTTTCCCGTCCACCATTCTGTTCAGTGACGAGGCTGTTTTTTATGGAAATGGTGAGGTAAATCGACAGAACACCCGCTACTGGTCTCAAAACAACCATCACTGGGATACCTCTTCAAAGGAACAAGGTGCATCTCGGGTGATGGTATGGTGTGGCATTTGGAAGGATCGCATCATAGGCCCCCTCTTTTTCGATGAACATGTCACTGGAGGCACCTGCCTACGTATGCTCAAGGAAGAAGCATTTCCCAGTGTCTTGAACGAAGAAGGAAATTTCCCAACATGGTTCCAGCAAGACGGCGCTCCTGCACATTACAGCACCCAAGTAAGGGAATACCTGTACCAACAATTCCCTGGTCATTGGATAGGACGTCGAGGGCCTGTGGAATGGCCAGCTAGAAGCCCGGATCTCACGCCACTAGATTTTTATTTCTGGGGCCACTTGAAAGCGCTGGTATACGCAGAGAAAATTAGGAGTGTTGAACATTTGCGGCAGCGCATTATTAGGGCACGTAACACAATTACTCCTGACATCATTCACCGTGTGCTTGCTGACTGGGTATCACGTCTGAATTTGTGTATTGAAAACAATGGTGGACATATTGAGCACGTTCTGTAAATAAACGCTTTTGTTTTGCCTTTTTTTATTATTTTTCCTATGATGCCGGACTTATGGGAGACCCTGTATATATATATTTTTTTAAACTGCAAACAACACAGTATAATTAATGTAAAGAACGACGCTTGCGTAGAAGAGCGTCCGCACGAGATGAGGAGAAAGAACGAACAAATGAAAAATGAGGCACCTCCCAGGAATCGAACCCGGGATCATCCGCTCGTATGTAGGAGAATTACGACTTCTGAGTGATCGGGGACCTTGGCGTAGTGATTAGCATGTCCGACCGGCAATTAGATAGAATAGATAGAATAACCTTTATTAATAATAATAAAATAAATAAATTTTTTCAATTTACAATGACATGAATAATTCTGAAGCTCGACTACTTATTTTATTTAATTTGTCCCTTAAGCTTCAGGCTTTACTGGGCTCTTATTAAAAATAAGCAGCTAGTTATAAATTAATAATAATAATAAATAAATAAGTAAATAAGTATTATTAATAGTTAAAACATGTATTACAATATTAAACAATATTAATGGACAATATTAAACAATATTAGTGGATATTAATCCTAGATTTTTGTTAGTATGCCATTATTAATCGGGATTTCAACTTGGTTTTAAACAAATTTACATTCACAATATTTTTTATATCGGCATGCAAGTCATTCCATAGTTTCAATCGAATGAAAATGGGTAGTTTTGAGATGAAGACAATCTAAATTGAGGTATAACAAGCTTTGATCTATTTCTGGTCTGATACGAGTGGATTTCTTGATGAGTTACAAAATATATATTTACCCGGTTTCGATTCCTGGGAGGTTCCTCATTTTTCATTTGTTCGTTCTTTCTCCTCATCTTGTGCGGACGATATATATATATATATATATATATATATATATATATAAAGAAGAATGCTCTCTTTGGGCTGTTCATCAGCCAGTAAGATAACTTGCATTTGTATATTCACTACAGTACATAACAATTTATTATTCGTCTGTCTATTGTCTCAAGTAGTATGTACGCATTTAGGTAGAGGGGGAAAAAGAGGGGGGAAAATGGGAAGAAAGTAATAATTTTAATCTCTCGAAAGGGAGTGGAGGGGGGTTCAGGGTGTTCATAAGGATGATAAGCGTGATAAGATAAGGGTGGGTTGACTCCCCCCCCCAAAACCCAATATTCCTCTGTATAAAGAGGTAACTTAACCTAACCTAAACTTGAAAATAATTTTTTATGTGTATATGTGTGACGTCATACTATGAACTTTAGCGGCCACTATTCAGTCCTGTCTTAGGCATAACAGTGATATTACACCATCGGAAGTCGAATCCCCGACCTCAATGTGGTTGTTAAAATGCTTTTAATAATCAATATAGATATATATTTTTATTTTATATTTCCTTATCTTTTTCTTACCTTCGGGCGACAACGCTCACATCCCATCCTTGTTGTCAACAAACTTATTAAGATGCATACATATACATAACTTAAAAATGAATAAGTTGTAAATAGAAACACATCTGCAAACAATATATTTTAACATCTCATGACATTTTTTTTTATTAGTATAGAAACTTACAAATAATGGTGGAAATAGTTAATCCATACATTTATTTTTAGAATTAATAATAATACATCATATATACAGGGTGTTTAAAAGGTCACGCATGTTTTGAGATTGGTGGAAATGATTCCCACCAATCTCAAAACATGTTTGTGAACGACAAAGCAGGTTTCTTTGAATGTTCCTCAACATATTTGGCCTGATGGAGATATAAATAAATAGACATTGCTTATATTCCTATGATGCGTGACTTTATGGACACCCTGTACATAAAATATTTATTAACATGTTAAGAGATTACGTTTATTCTTCATTAAACTTAAAATAATGGCTGAATTAGTTAATACACACTATATTATATGTACTAATTAGCAGTGGTGGGCACCGTTAACCAAAAAGTTAACTTCGATAACGATAATCCGTTAACCCCAATTTTTAACTCCGATAACGATAATACGATAATTTTACTACAAAGTTAACGGAAGTTAACGATAATCCGTTAACGATAACTATTTCTTTACTAACTTTAAAAAAATCAAGGAAAAAAGCTTTAAAACCCATAGAAAATGTTTATTTATGCAAAATCCAACAATAAATAGGTATTTAACTGTATTTTTATCAAGTTTTGCAACTTTTTTGCTTAATAACTTTTATTTTTATTTTTAATAAAAAATGTACTGATTACATGTTTTGAAACCCTTGTAACCACTAACCATTAACTAAATTTTAATTTACCAGAGAATTATTATGGCGGGAACTGAAAGGTAAAATTAAATTTTAGGCACATTATTAAAGACTATGACACAATGTGCTGGTTGCCCTTCAGAAAGACCAACTTCTCAAAGTTAGGCCCAACTGCCAGTCTTGACCTCTTGGGCCTCCCCAACCTCCCCTTGCGAGATCTGGAAGCAGACTGAAGTTATGGCGGTTTGAATTCATTCGCGGAGCGGTGATCTTCCGTGAATGACTCCTCGCAGTTAACGTGTTAACGGACTTTAACAGACTAAATATCGAGTTATCGGAAGTTAACTGGTCCGATAACGATAAATGGAAATTAACTTCCGTTAATAGTCCGTTAAAAAAGTTAACTTCGTTAATTAACTGTTATCGGATTAACACTTTAGTGCCCAACACTGCTAATTAGTTAATATATATTTTTAGAAACAATAATAATACATCACATATACTGTACATGAAATATGTATTAACATGTCAAGAGATTATTTTTTTGTTAGTATAATAAACTCGCAAATAATGGTGGAAATAGTTACATCCTCATTGCTTTGTACGAGGATGAGCTAAAAAGAAATGCCGTCACTTGAATAATTGTGGATTGTGTAGAGGTAGCCAGATAAAACCGGTTTTGTATTGTAACTTGATATCCCTGCCCCATTCCAGATTGTTTAGAGATAACCAGATAAAACCGGTTTTGTGTTATAGCCTCATATAACCTACACTTATTCCTCACGTTGGTTCAGTATCAATTACAATGGAAAGGAGTAAAGACGTTAGCTTCAAGCAACGTGCCGTAATTGAATTTTTTTTTACCGCGAAGAGTGTTGCTCCCATAGACATTCATCGGCGAATGCAAGCTGTGTACGGGAAACAGTGTGTTGATGTGAGCACCGTTCGACTTTGGGCGAGGCAGTGTAAAGGAGAAGCAGGGCAAAAAGATTTGCGAGACAAACCGCGAAGTGGAAGGCCTGTAACGGCAACCGACGAGTCTCATCGGAACTACGTTGACGAACTGTTTCGTGAAAATCATCGCATTAAACAAAATGAAATTGCTGCAATGTTCGATATCTTCAAAGAGTGAGTGGGACACATTATCAGTATTCTCGGTTACCGAAAAGTCTGCACTAGATGGGTGCCTCGCATGCTCACTGCCGAGATGAAAATTGAGAGACTACGCATTTACAAAGCGCTTCGAAAATGAAAGAGATGAATTTTTGCACATCATTGTGACAAGAGACGAGACGTGAGTCCACCATTATGATCCTAAAAATAAACGACAATCCATGGAATATCGGTACAAAAATTCACCGCAACCAAAAAAATTCAAAGTTAAAAATTCGGCTGGAAAAGTTATGCTGGCTTTTTTTTGAGATATCAATGGTGTTCTCATAGACTTTACGGAAAGAGAGGCAGCAATCAACTCCGCACGTTATAGTGAAGCTCTGAAGAAGTTGAAAAAATGGATCAAGAGGGTTCGCACCCACAAAAACGCAGTCATTGTTCACCATGACCACGCACGACCTCACACCATTGTTCAAAAGCGAGAAGCAATTGAGGATCTGTATTTCACCGTCTTGCCGCATCCACCATATAGCCCCGATTTAGCACCATGCGAGTTTCACTTCTTTCCTAAACTTAAGAACATCTCTGCGGAAATCGCTACGAGTCTGACGAAGAAGTTAAGGCCGTTGTGAAATTTTGGTTTCGTAGTCAAAGCTCCGAGTTTTACCAGGATGGATTTCAAAAACTCATTTATCGTTGTCCTAAATGTATCGAGGTAGAGGGTGATTTTATAGAAAAGTACATATACCGTTTTGAAGAATGAACTCTGAGGTACATATCTGCTTTTGTTTCGATAAAATCCTTCAACCCATTTAAAATTTATTTGAGTGGAGGCATTACTTTTCAGTCCACCCTCGTATAATGCAAACAATTCTTTTTAGAAATAACAAGCGGTAGCTCGCTATCGCTCGCGACCGTTGTACAACTTGGTCCTCCGGGCGGGTAGCACTGTGATCCAGCTACAAAATTTAAAAAAACGCCATTACCCCCATTACCCACACCCCCACTCCCCCATTACCCCCACATACAAAAGTATAAAACGCCATTATCCCCCATTACCCCCACCCCTCCGGGCGGGTAGCAGTATATGTCACACAATGTGAAGCTCAAGATTTTCACGGCTGCGTTCTTTTCTGTAGTTTTATCGCGGTGCTGGGGCCTTCGGACCCAGTAATTGTGACATAGGACCGGGAAACTTCACAGAACACATCGGCAGCTCATGGGCTATCAGTTGGTGGTGGTTGCAGAATTTCTGATGTGCCGTTTAGTCTGTGCACGGTTCCGAAGAAAGCGGACAGACACACAGACACAGACACATTTTAGCTCAATTGTATAGGACAAGCGGTAGCTGCTATCGGTATCTGGATTTTTTTTTACTACTTCATTTTTTTTATTGGTTGTAGATTTAAAATTATATTATATAAAGCCCTCTACTCCATTACCCTCCCACCCCCACTCCCCCATTACCCCACACACAAAAGTAAAAAAGCCATTACCCCCATTACCCCCACCCCTCTCCCCATTACGCCCTTCGGGCGGGAGCAGTATATATATTACAGTATAAATGTGAAGCTCAAGATTTTCACGGCTGCGTTCTTTTCTGTAGTTCGCGGTGCTGGGGCCTTCGGACCCAGTAACCGGTGACCTAGGACCGGGAAACATGACAGAGCACATCGTCAGCTCATGGGCTATCAGTTTAGGCTGTGCAGTCTAGGGTGGATAATTTTTCACTTTTTAAAAAAAATTATAGCTGGTCAAAGTCTTTTCCATGATTTGGTTCAGTGAAAGTACAATGACACCATTTTTACCAAAATCGATCAAATTTAGGGGTCGCGCATCGACCTTGAAAATTTCAATTTTGGAAATTTGGCCAAATTGACAATTTTTTACTGAATAAAGATAAATCATCAAATGACCATATTTTCTGAATCCTCTCAGTGAAAGAAATCCTCTCAGATACTTACCAAGTTGATCAGGCAAGTGGTTTAGAAGTTACACTCACCTAGAAATAACATTAAAATTTAAAATACCATATTTGTTCCCCGTTATGGACGTAATCATAGCATCAGTAGCTGGCGCATCCTAAAATCCCAATTACACACACACGCTATGTCTATGACCAATATTTTTACTAATCACAGTTTGCTTTTTACAGATCAACTGTGTCAATTGATTCTTGTTTGATAAGTCTAAACTTTAGTACAATGGATAAACTGTTAACAACCAGGAGTGGGAAGACTCTGAAAGTTACTTATTCTGGAAAAGAGAAAGCAGCAACAGCACCACCTTCTCTAAGGTCAGCCACGGACGTCTTCTTAATTGGTCAGCTATCTTCCTCGATCGGTGGTGCCAAATTGCCAACCACCCATCAAGTTCTCCAGTACTTCTTCTATGCCAAGCAGGAAACTACTGACAGGAAGGCCGCCGTAAAAGACACGGTGGCCAATGTTCTGGCATTTTGGAACATGGCACGTATAAAGACGATCACGAGGCGTAACTGCGAAAGAAAACTGGAGTTACTGTGGGAAGAGTGGCGCTCGCTGCAGAAGAGCAAGATGAGAGACAGTGACGCTGGAAAAGGCAGAGAGAAGTTTTCAGAAAATCTGAACAAGCTCTGGGACATCGGAGCTCCCGATGCTATTGAAGAGATACAGAAAAGTCGACTGCTCTCAGACAACAACAAAGAAGAAGATATTAAATTTTATGAGGATCAACGGGGCCTGCGCCAGGCAACAATGAGTGGGAATGATAAAGTGTTCGTTGTCAAGAGAAAACGGCAACTCTCAAGACAACAATCTCGTGATGAGCCAGGCACCTCAAAAACGAAATTAGGAACCGAAGCTGAGAGCGACGATGAATCTATAGAAAGCAGATCATCGAGCAACTCCGAATCACAGCTAGAACCACCATACCGACAGCCGAGAGAATTAACTGTATCAATCAGCCTTCCTCACCGCATCCTCAATGCACCGGCTGTTATTGAAGTGGCTGATCGCTTCCGGATGTCCAATAATCAGGTGTGTATATATCAGTAATGATCTTTCCTTGACAAAGATATAATAGACGTAACGACGGAAAATTTAGTGATTATTTTGTCACATAAAAACCATACGCATCCTTGTCAATTTCCTTTCAATTTCGCACATAGGTGGCAAGTGTCGTGGCGGCAGTCCTACGTTCGGCAGATCCGCCCGCAGATCTGGGCAAATTCAGTATCTCGAAGGACACGTCTCGCCGTGGAAGAGTGGCACATCGTTGTGAAGTGTCGACAGCTGTGCAGAAATCCTTCGTATCTCCGAGGCATGCTGTCGTCCACTGGGACGGTAAAGTAATCAAGGTCAGTTTTCCCTCACCGTGGACGACAGTGAATTAACATGTTCCAGTGACGACAGTGGATTGACATATTCAGTGGACGATAATGGATTGGCATGTATGACATACGTTTCAGGACTTTCTTGGATCATTGGAGCACCGCCAGGCGATTCTCATCTCCGGAGCTCCCCAATGCACAGAAGGAAAGTTGTTGGCCGTTCCGACTGTTGCTGACGGCACCGGTCTGTCCCAGGCCCAGGCGACCTTTCGTGCTCTCAAAGACTGGGGATGCGAGAACAACGTGATTGGACTGTGCTTCGACACAACTTCCTCCAATACGGGGAGGGTGCAGGGTGCGGTGGTCCGGCTGGAGAACATGCTTGGTAAACCGCTCTTCCAGCTGGGCTGTCGCCATCACGTTATGAAGCTCATCGTGGGGGCAGTGGTCATCACCGCGTTTGGAAGAACCATAGCACCAACTGAACCTTTGTTCCAGTATCTGAGGAGAAGGTGAATTTCAAGTCTAAGGCGCATTTGTTTTCTCCAATGATTTTTTTGCCTTCAGAGCAATTGAGATATCAGCGTCCTTCTACTAATGATGTTAATAGCAGTCGAAAAGGGAAACTTCAGTCGTTTTCATGCAATATTTTCATAACTCCCCTTTCAGGTGGGACAAGCTCGACCTCTCGACTTATCGCGAGCTGGAGATCGAGCATTTGGCGGAGGTGACGTGGCTGATGGAGCTCCGAGATGAGGCAGTCAAGTTCCTCGGCACCGCTTCTGGTCTTGTCAGAGAAGACTACCGAGAAGTGGCGGAGATTACACTCCTGGTACTCGGGGCCCAGCCACGTCGTGGCACACACTTCATGCGCCCAGGAGCCTACCATCATGCGAGGTGGATGGCCAAGGTTGGTATTTTGAATTAGAAGTTAAATATTGTATTGCCTTCTGCAAACAGCCATTTGAAGTCCCTACCAGAAAAAATAAGATAAATAACACTGGTCAACACTCATTTTATTGCCATTCATATTAGAGTGATTTTGGGGTAACTTTGTGGTGCTGATTCCGAATATGACATCGGTTTTGCTAGATTGGCTCTAATTTATGAGATAATTGGTACCCCATTGAAACACGTAAAAATGCAAAAAATTTAATGTTCAGGCGGAGCCTACTTACAAATCGCATTGAAATTGTCTTAAATCATACAAAAGTAAACACATGAAATACATAATGGCATTTTATTCGGTCTCACCATCTAGAATGTTCCGGTAGTTTCCCATATGCACGCGTTATGGTTACGTTTCCTATTAATTGAGGGTATTCATTATCTCAAGAACTAGAGCCAAATCGGAAAAACTACTTTCATTTTGGAATTCAGCAACCCCAAAATACCCTAAATTCGTACGAATTTCTTTGGCAACGAAAAACAATTTTTTTTTTGTTGACCTGTGTAATTTACCATTAAACAAACTTATATGCAGTGGTATCGGTATTTATACATCACAGTGCGTATTCGTTTCAGATCATCTACACGAAGCTCCTGATGTTCAGCGGTCAGCTGGAGTTCGACGACGAGCTGGTACAGAAACTTCAGAGAGTGGTACTATTTACTGCACTCCTCTACGCACCTGCCTGGCTGGCGGCTCCTGTCGCAGCTGATGCCCCACTGAATGACCTTGTGTTGTACCAGCGTCTTCTGCAGTACAGGGCTGTGGATCGCGAGATTTCACTGGCAGTGATCAGGCGGCACTTGTGGTATCTGAGGCTTCAGACCGTCGTTTTCGCCCTCTGCAGTGACGAAGTGGAAGACACTGTGAAGCACGAGATGGCAAAGAAGCTGTGCCGCCTCGCTGTGCCCGAGGACTTCACGTATGACAACGTCTCGGTTGATGACACGACGCGCCTTCCGGACCTGATCGATGAGTCATCGTGGTTCGTGTTCACGGGCCTGCAGGTGTGCGCGTCTACGTGGCTCACTCTGCCGGTGAATAAGTGGGATCAAGATAAAAACTACTGTGATCTGAAGAATGTCTTCTCGCATCTGAAAGTTACCAACGACGTGGCAGAGAGAGGGATAAAACTGATAGAAGATTACGCGAACACTGTCACAAAAGACGAGTCACAACTGCAGGGTCTTCTTCAGCTCGTGGAAAAGAGCCGGAAAGAACTCGGTGACTTCAAGAAGTCGTCACTTGCCAAGATGACGTGCGCAGAGGGAAAGGGAGTTAGCAGAGAGAGTACATGGCGCCGCCTTAAGATGACGTGTGTTCTAACCACGATTCATACAGTTTTTGAACCTAGTTAGGGGCACCGGAGTAAGTGCCTTTAGTGATATCGGTAAACCGTTTTAATACAAAATACATTGATCTTTCCTTATTCGTTTTATCTTATCCTAAAAAGCAGACAATGGCAGACAGCATATGGAGTACGGGGACAAATACGATATTTTACATTTTAATGCTATCTTAAGGTGAGTATAACTTCTAAACCACTTGTCCTATCAACTTGGTAAGTATCTGAGAGGATTTCTTTCACTGAGAGGATTCAGAAAATATGGTCATTTGATGATTTATCTTTATTCAGTAAAAAATTGTCAATTTGGCCAAATTTCCAAAATTGAAATTTTCAAGGTCGATGCGCGACCCCTAAATATTGATCGATTTTGGTAAAAATGGTGTCAGTGTACTTCCACTGAACCAAATCATGGGAAAAACTTTGACCAGCTATAATTTAAAAAAAAAAAGTGAAAAGTGATCCACCCTACAGTGTGCACGGTTCCGAAAAAAGCGGACACACACACAGACACATTTTCGCTCGATAGTGTATTAGATGTCTCGTTTAATATATGAGGTTTTCTACTCGATTTACAGAGTCTTAGGATAATTTAGGATTATTTTTGTTCCTGCTTTACAACTGGGTGGAATATTTTCATGATTATTATTCTTTGAACATATAGATTGGAAAGCATACTCGAGTACACGATCGTTTATCACAATATTATTATGAAATGTCAAAGTACAGTAAACCCTCGTCCAACGAACGTTTATCCAGCGCGAATTTGCTTATACACGGGAAAGTAAATGCGAACAATTATATTTGCCGAAAGCGGAAAATTTGATTATACACGGTCCGCCAAACACACTCTAATACAGTAGTACTGCACGCGTGCCAATGCGCGCTCTGATGTTTTCTCCTACACTCTCCAACACTCCCGCATCACCCTTTCTCTCGCGTCACCGCGTTAAGTTCAATGAAGTTATGTTGGATTGTTTTTGTCGTATTTTGCCGTTGTTTTGCTATTACCCTTAGACAGCAGTATGGCACCAAAACGTAAAGCATTTGCGAGTGATAGTGAAGAGAAGAAAAGTTCTAAGGTTATGACATTAGCCGAAAAAATAAAGATTCTAGATAAGTTGCGGGGTGGTATGAGCATAACATCACTTGGCCACGACTATCACGTGAATGGGTCTACCACACGCACCATCCGAAAGAGAAGAAAAGATGCGTGCTATTTTCATTTAATATATTTTTATTTATCATATGTAAATATCATTATGGTTATGATTTTATTATGTTCTTATTTCATATACAATATAGGTACGGAAATTCATTTGTGTGTGAATAAAAAAATCTACTTATCTAAGTATTAATGGGAGACTTTACGCGGCGGCGTTCACGTATCCCCATTTATCCCATAAGGTATTAAGTTTTCCAACGG
Organism: Bathynomus jamesi; assembly: GCA_023014485.1. Lineage (NCBI taxonomy): Eukaryota > Metazoa > Arthropoda > Malacostraca > Isopoda > Cirolanidae > Bathynomus > Bathynomus jamesi. The sequence goes on along the minus strand of JAJOZX010012831.1, from coordinate 21,919 downwards.
GGATTTACCTAACGCGCCGTTCTCGAGGAACCTAACCCCCGCGTTGGACGAGGGTTTACTGCGTATACAATGCGCTCTAAAAGAGCGCTTATTTTCTTTTCACATATTTTTCAATTGAATACTGTGCAGAGCTCATACCGATGGGTAAGAAAATCTTCTAAATCGTGACGACAGTTGGAGTGTATATAAATACACAGCCTCACCAGATGAACGGTGAAGGCGAAAGAGGGTTTGTAACGTTCTAGCCCAGCGATCCAAAGCGACTGGTACTTCTCGGGATAAGTGTCTTCTAAATATTCTCCAAGTTCCAATTCGTTCTAACCTTGTTCATCTCTACCCTTCGTAAAGTCATCAGGGCTCCCGTGGCCGGGGCCCTTCTGGGTGTGCTGAGAGCATCACAGAGGTGATTCTCTCGGGCATGGAGGCGTACATTCCATATTCTATTCCTACTACTAATGTAAAAAAAACTTGGTTTAACTTTACTTGTTCTAATGCTATCTGCAACAGAGAGGAGGCTTTCAGAAGGTACCGTCGCTATCCAACTCCTGGATCTCACTCAGCTTATATTTCTGCCCGGAATCGTGCAAAATCTGTTCTTCGACTCGCCAAAAATTCCTTCATTAAACAAAAATGTGAAAAATCTATTCAATTCTAATTCTTCTCGTTCTTTCTGGCATCTAGCTAAGAACCTCTTCAACAACTTTACTTTATCTTCTTTCCCTCATCTTTTCCATTCTGACCGCACAGTTGCCGTCTCTTCTCCTGCCAAAGCTGAACTTTTCGTTCAAACTTTCGCTTACAATTCAACCCTGGACGATTCCGGTGCTGTTCCTCCATCTCCTTCCCCTTCTGACTTTATTATGTCTGAAATTAGAATCTCTTCTAAACATGTTTTTTTCTGCCCTATCTGGGATCAACTCTAGGAAGGCGTATGGTCCTGATTGTGTTCCTCCTGTTGTTCTTAAGAACTGTGCTTCTGTGCTGACACCCTGTCTTGGCAAACTCTTTCGTCTTTGTCTCTCATCTGGTACTTTTCCTTCGTGCTGGAAGTTCGCTTTTATTCAGCCTGTCCCAAAGAAGGCTGATCGCTCTCAACCCTCCAGCTATCATCCAATTGCTTTGATTTCTTGCCTTTCCAAAGTTTTTGAATCTATCGTTAATAGGAAGATTCTTAAAAACCTTTCTTTTCACAATCTTCTTTCAGATCGTCAGTATGGATTCCGGAAGGGACGCTCGACTGGCGATCTTCTTGCATATCTCTCTGACTCTTGGTCATTCTCCTTTCGGGATTTCGGTGAAACTTTTGCTATTGCGCTAGACATATCAAAAGCTTTTGATAGAATCTGGCACAAATCTTTCATTTACAAACTACCCTCCTTCGGTTTCTATCCTTCTATCTGTTCCTTCATCTCTAATTTCCTTTCTGGCCGATCTATAGCTGCGGTTGTAGATGGCCACTGCTCTTCTCCTAAAGCTAATAACAGTGGTTCCACTCTTCACTTCTTCACCCGCTTCCCAAAGCGTCCCTCTCAACAGTCACTCCATGATTTGCGTAGTACGTCTATGGAACACTTGACCTCTGATCTTTCTGCTATCTCTGATTGGGGCAGAGAAAACCTTGTGGCTTTCAATGACCCAAAAACTCAGTTCCTCCATCTGTCTTCTCGTCACAATCTTCCCCACGACTATCCCCTTACCACAACAACACACAATTGAATCCTTCCTCTTCTCTTAACATTCTTGGCGTTTCCTTTTCTCGTGATCTTTCCTGGAAAGATCACATATACTCTCTTTCTAAAACAGCTTTCAAGATGTTAGGTGTGTTGTACCGCCTCCGTCGTTTCTTCACCCCCACTCAGTTGCTGTCTCTGTATAGAGGTCTTGTTCGCCCCTGTATGGAATATGCTTCTCATGTGTAGGGTGGTTCAACCCACACAGCCGTAATCAAAGGCTTTTCGTCTCATCAATTCCCCGCATCTTACTAATTGTATTCAATCTCTCTCTTCGCCGCAATGTTGCCTCACTCTCTCTATCGCTATCATAACGGACATTACTCTTCTGAACTCTCTTACTGCATGCCTCCTCCTCTAAAGGAGAGCACGCAGTACCAGACTTTCTACACGTTCTCATTCCTTTTCTGTCCAACTATCTAATGCAAGGGTTAATCGTATTTTCAGTTTCTCATCTACTCAACCGGTCAACTCTGGAACAGACTTCCTCAATCCAGCTTTCTTCCTTTCTATGACCTCCCATCTTTCAAACGCAGAGTGTCTAGGCATCTAGAAAACCCCGGACCTTCATTTTGGCTCTCTTCTTCTTCTATGGGAGGGGTGCTTTTGTGGGCTTTTGCCCTTGGACCCTCCTTCCAGCATAAAAAAAGTTAATACAGTCTAAGCATGTTTGAGTACAGTGTCAAAATAACGCATATCATCTAGGTGCGCATTTAATTATGGTTTCAGGTTGAGGAAGACAGCTATTTCAAATAGTCTATCGAGGTAACGCTTAGGTACTAGCCCGTTGTTAACATTGTTCGTAATTAAGGTTTTTACATTAGTAAAACCACATCAACCGTGTTTCAATGCAGGGTTGGTCTGTATCGCGACTCACAGTTATCATGCGAATAATACAGTATGAGGGATTGTCACTGATCGCCACTCTTGTTGTACGCGCGGTAGCTAGTAATTTATAATTCTCAGCCGCCCACTTCTCAACCAACATAAAGATTCTCGCCATTTCATCAATACTCATGTTGGGATTGAAAAATTAGGGTTTATTAATAAAAAAAAAATAACAGAATCTACGAGGGCTACTCAATATATTTTGCCCCACCTTTTTTTTTCTTTCCAAGTTTCGTTGTAAGTTCCAGAAATTTTTTACACAAGTAGTTACATACCTTTTTTACAAGTTTTTATTTTTCCACATATGTAGTCTCCATCCTTTTCTACGGCTTTCCTCCACCTCGAAACAAGGGCCTTCATTCCTTGCTGGTAAAAGTCCGCTGGGTTCCGCTGGAGCCACCCCTTAACCTCCTCAACAACCTCTTCGTCACTCTGAAACTTTCTTCCACGAATAGCATCCTTCATTGGCCCAAACAAATGGAAGTCTGAAGGTGCCAGATCTGGGTTGTATGGAGGGTGAGGTAACACAGTCAAGCACATTTTTGTGATGGCCGCTCTTGTTTGCAAACTGTTGTGTGGTCTTGCGTTATCGTGCAAAAAAAGGACGTCTTCCAGTTTTCTCTCAGGTCGAACTCGCTTTATACGTCTCTGGAGTCTCTGTAGGGTAGCAATATATGCCTCTGAGTTGATTGTTTGTCCTTTCTTCATAATGTCCACCAGAATCACCCCTTTCATGTCCCACAAGATGGTGGCCATAACCTTTCCTGCAGAGGGGGCCATTTTGAACTTTTTCTTGCGTGGGGAGTCTGCGTGATGCCACTCCATGCATGGATTGGCGTTTTGTTTCAGGTTCAAAGTGGTGAACCCAAGTCTCATCCCCAGTCACAATTCGTGAAAGGAAGTCATCCCCTTCTGTCTCGTATCGAACCAACGACTCAGAAGCAATTTCTTTTCTTTGGGCTTTGTGATCTTCGGTCAGCTGGCGAGGAACAAACCGTGAACACACTTTTGAGTATCCCAGTTGCTGAATTATTGTATTCACACTTCCTTCCCTAATTCCTAGCTCCAGTGGTAGCTCCTTGTATGTGACGCGCCGATTTGATCGAATGATGCTTTTAGCACGTTGCACAGTGTGAGATGTGACAGCCGATGCCGGGCGACCGCTGCGTGGCTCATCATCGAGGCTGGCTCTCCCTCTCTTCGATGATCTCACACGTTTAGACCAGCGTCCAACTGTGCTTCGATCAACAACAGCATCTCCGTAAACGTTTTGTAGACGTTTGTGAATATTTCCAACTGTTTCCTGTTCTGCGGTTAAGAACTCGATAACAACTCTCTGTTTACGACGCACATCACTGTCAGACGCCATTTTCGAAATTGCGTTAACCATCGGTTTTATACAAAGGCGTTTAAAAGCGGTTTTATACGAGGAGGGGAGGTTCAAACTGGAAAAATCCGGTTATGTGAAGCGCAGAAAGTTCAAACTTACGGCCCAAAAGACATTTCAGCCCCATGGCCTATTATTTAGCTAAGAAAAAAGGGTGGGGCAAAATATATTGAGTGCCCCTAGTATAATACTTAAATGAAAAACATAAGTTAGGTTTAATAGATGGATTATAAAGTTAGGAAATAGGCCTCAGATCCGTACGTGACTTTTTGCATGAAACCAGAGGAACAGATTTCGTTATGTTCATACTTGTACTTGTAGTCAGACAATCAAGTACAAGTATAATAGTCACGTGATGCCCACCTCCCGTTTGTCCATGTATTAAAAACAAGCTAGTTTTCAGATGACACACTATATATATATATATATATATATTATTATATATATATATATAATATATATAATATATATATCAGTGGCGACTCCATCCCTTCAAGACTACTTGGGCTCTTTTAAATTTTGAAGTCTACATATGAGCCGACACTTAAATGCATGATAATAACTTAAGATTACACCAGTACACATTTGAAAACTTGTCGATCGATTTTACAAACTAGTTGGTGATTCTATATAATTTGAGTGCGCTGATCTCAAAAATATAGTTAGTTTTTCCCTATCACGTATGGTTTTCTTACTACAGAGTGTGTCATAAATCCCCCATTTATCCCCAAATGTGAACCATCTTATCGAGACCAACATTGGATTGCACATGCTAAACCATAAATTTTGTTGTTATAGACTACAGTATCGCTTACATAATAATGTAGAGTAAATATATATAACAACCAGTCCCGTTCCCAGCAAAATACTGTCTCCCCTCCCATCAACGGGTGGTTAACATTTGGGGACAGATGAGGTATTACAACACCCCTTGTAGCACGAAATCTTTAGGTGATAGAGTAAATCGTAATTAAAGCAGAATTAATTAGCTCCTAGCTCTTGGACAAGCATATTGCTTGTTTATGAAAGAATAAAAAAATAACTGAAAGAAACAAAATATATTTACCTTCTTTACTTGCAAACATTTCAGGACTTATTCCAAAGACTTAAGTATGTGTCGGATGCCAATAAATTGTTCTCCTGCAATCTAGACCCAAAAAGTTCTGCAGAGTCCTTAGGCAGATTCAAATCCCTGACTAAGTCATTTAGTTCGGCTTGGGTTAATGGTTTAGGATCTCGGTCAGCTGTTGGCTGTTCATAAACATCATCATTGTCTGGATTTGGAGCTGAATCAGAATCTGAATTGTATTGATCCAGACTCTCGGGTGGGCGGGGAATAGGAACTTCTGGACCATGGGGTACCGGCCTTATTGCAGATGGAAGACTTGGGTATTGAAGGCTCTCTTTATTCTTTGCATTATAACCTTTAGCATTGCAAGCACAGAAGTAGCAGTCGTCGGTATGGTTTCTAGGCTCGCGCCATACCATAGGGATCCCAAATGGCAAACTTTTCTTTTTACCTTTGCTCCAATTCCTTAGTGCCGCAACACACGTAAGACAAACCTTGTGTGGAGCCCAACTTTTGTCTTGATCTCCTAATTTAATTCCAAAATAAGCATGATAAGCTCTCTTAATGAAGGTCGTTATATTTGTCCTTTGTTTTACAACAACATACCGACCACAAATATAACAAAATACTTCTGGACTATGGGTACATCCTCTAGAAGCCATTATTAAAACTTTAAAGACGTAATGTTAGAATTATCTATCTGAAAAATATGAAAAAACGAAATTAATTAAAGATAAAAAAGGTAAAAAATTACAAAACGCCCCAAAATTGTTTTGCTAATAACTTTAAAACTGTGGGTGATAGAAAAAAACTGGTAGCATTTTTTAATTCAGCGCAGCGAACTGCTTCAGAATCACAACTCAAAATAAAGAAATCGATTTTCATGCAAACCGGTGTTATCAATAAAATAAATAAATACATACCTCGGTAAAAAAAATTATTTTAATTTTATTAACTTGAACATAAAGTCCAAGCGTCTTGGTTTTAAAGCAAATTCCTTCAATATTCGGTCATGTAATCCCTTTTTGCTTTCTAAATCAATAAGTATTTCTTTTTCAATTGAAATCCTAGCCAGGGATGAGAGCCGTTCTTGAGCCATTGTGTTTCTTAAATATGATCTAATTCGATTAAGAACAGAGAAACTTCGGTGCTACTGTAGTATGCGGTCTACCGTTAAGTTTCTACTGTAGTATGCGGTCTACCGTTAAGTTTCTACTGTAGTATGCGGTCTACCGTTAAGTTTCTACTGTAGTATGCGGTCTACCGTTAAGTTTCTACTGTAGTATGCGGTCTACCGTTAAGTTTCTACTGTAGTATGCGGTCTACCGTTCAAAATATTTAAAAGGAATTGAAAATGAATTGAAAGGAATTATAATTTAATTTACACAATTAAGGAATTATTAAAGAAGTTAAACATACTACTACCGCATACTTAACGGTAGACCGCATACTACAGTACGCCCTTGATGATTGGTTAGGTTAAGTCGTGATATTTTCGTTAGTTTTAACGAAAATATCACGACTTAACCTAACCAGTCGTCAAGGGCGTACAATTAACCTAATAATAAAATAATAAGAAGATAAGAAGCTATAATTAAAAGGTAGACCGCCGAATCGTAGGTAGACCGCCGAATCGTAGGTAGACCGCATACTACAGTAGCACCGAAACTTCTTTCATTTGAAACAGAAGTTACAGGTATGGTAAGAAGGGGCTGAATCAGCTTTGTGATTTTCTTTTAATGATAACACTATGTCTCCATGGGTGGGCTATACTTCTCAGAATACTTATAATATTAAAAATAAATCAGATTATTTAAGAAAAGCGAACAACCTCACATTGCGGCAAAAATTAAACTGCATCGCCGCCCAAGGCAGTTGAAGGCACGCTTATCGAAACGTAAAAAGTTACCATGTATCGCCAGAATTAAAAATTGTGCCTCTACAAGGCCGAAGGATATAAGCCCGAGTTGAAATGTTTTTTTCTTTATAAAAAAATTAATAGGAGGAAAAACGTATTTTATTTAATGAGAATTAGAAGAAGGACTATTATGCAACCGTATGCAAGCAAATAATTATTCATTAAAAGAACTTTAAATATACGATATTACTTATACTTTCTCGGGCGTAATGTCTTGCGCCCGAGTAAAGGATCTTCAAAGATTACACGAAAACTTAATGTGTCAATATAATTTTTTTATAGGTAGTAATGGTATCTAAATGCGTTCAAAATTTGCTTACGTGACGAAGGCTAGAGAGAAAAAATAGTAACATACTACCAGCCAAAAACCATTTTTACAATTTGTATTTGAAACTTTTTTTAAAACTTAAATCTATAAATACACAATTTTATCTTTCATGCTTCTCCTTGCCCCTTGCCTCTCGGGCTCAGCTCGAGAAGCCCGAGTGCAGGAGTCGCCACTGATATATATATATATTATATATATATAATGATAGGATTTGATATCGTAAAATCGGCCAAATAATATACAAGAAATAGGAATTTAATAAAACTCATAAAATAAGATGTGTAAATGTGTTATGTAGTCCAGGTGCTTGAGGAAAAGTGACGAGAAATGTTCTATCTCGACGCAAGATGAAAATCCGAAGTCCCTTCTGAAGGAAGCGTCGGGAGCGTCGTTGAGACTCCCCACGATTTGAGCCCGTGGGAAATAGGGCCTATATTTAAGATGAATTAATATCAGTAAATTCAATTCATTTCCCCCTAGGGGCGACGAAAGTTCTTGAGAACAACAGGAGGGACCCCATCCTTTGGAAGACATTCTAATTTCAGACATAATTAAGTCAGAGGTGGGGGAGGAGATGGAGGAACAGAAACAAAACAGGAATCGTCCAGTATTGACTTGGAAACGAAATTTTGAGCAATGAATTCAGCTTTATCAGGAGAAGAGACGGCAACTGAGCCCTCAGAATTGAAGAGGAGGGAAAGAAGAAGTAAAGCTGTTGGATAGGTTTCTGATTAGGTGCCAGAAGGAGCGAGCAGAATTAGAATTATATAGTTTTTCACATTTTTTACTGATGAAGGAATATATGGCGAATCGAAGAACAGATTTTGCACGATTCTGGGCAGAAATATGATATAAGCAGACAGAGTGAGAGTCAGGAGTTGGATGGCGACGGTACCTTCTGAAAGCCTCCTCTCTGTTACGGATAGCATTCGAGCAAGCAAAGTTAAACAGACGTATTTTTGCATTAGTAGTCGGAAAAGAATGTGGAATGTACACCTCCATACTCGAGAGAATCACCTTCGTGATGCATTCAGCGCACTCGGAGGGACCCCGTCCGCGGAAGCAGTAATGATTCCACACTACGTTCCACACTATCTAAAATGAATTATTAAATGCAGTTATTCTTCCAATGAAAATAAAAATTTAATGCAAATAACAGTTATAATATATATATATATATATATATATATATATATATATATATATATATATATATATATGTGTGTGTGTGTGTGTGTGTGTGTGTGTGTGTACAGCGATTGTAGGTTCCTTATACATGAATAAATAAAACAATAATTAAATGAATGAATAATGTAATTAAAGGCACCTATTTAAGATGTGTTTCAGAGTAACCTTTCTCTTCATTGTCCTTTTGCTCGATGAAACTAGAGAACTTCAATGAATATTATAACCGTGACTTTTCCGAATAAACTGGAATTACTTCGGTTTATTTTATAAATAAAGTATGCATATATGGATCTTTTCGGTTTGACGGCCTGTAATATTTTTTAACATTTCTTGTTTTTTATTGTCCAGTTTTAAGCGAGGATTTCAAAAATAACATTCATGTTTTAGAGAAACAAATACTGAGGCAGTTATATGCAATTTAACAAATTTAAAATATATATTTTTAAACCGTATTGGGATCTTTTTGGTTTGACGGCCGGTGGAAAAAAACGAGTCATGGTTAGGTTAACTGAATGCCCAGTTAGGTTAACAAAATGCCCGGTTAGGTCAATTGTACGCCATTGATGATTGGTTGGGTTAAGTCATGATATTTTCGTTAGTTTACTGTCAAAACAAACGAAAATATCATGACTTAACCTAACCAATCGTCATGAGCGTACAGTTGACCTAAAACTTTCAGGGATTTTGGAATCTTAAAGCGTATATGATATTCTCTAAACTAAATTGTATAACTGCCTCACTATTTGTTTCTCTAAAAAATGAATGTTATTTTTTGAAATCCTCGATTAAAACTGGACAATAAAAAACAAGTAATGTTAAAAAATATTACAGGCCGTCAAACCGAAAAGATCCGCATATAGTCTCGTTTTCATGGAAATTTGTCTCTAATCATTTAATTGTTTATTCCACGTATTTCCAGTGGACGTTTGCTTTTTCCTCCCATCCCTGAACAACAATGCCTCAGCAACTGTCCTTTACAATGAAAATCCATGATACCAGCATACACGTTCTGTTAGACAACACCACTGTCTTGTCGATAATATTCCTTTGATGTTCGAATATTTAAATAGTGAATATATTAACTCATTATAAAAATTACTTTTGAAACATTAAAAATTCTTATACTTCACTTCTATGTTAAATTCTTAATGGAAACCAATTTCAAAATTTTATTTTATTTTTTATGAGGCTGAAAAGAATGAAATTTGTGGGTTTTATATTATTAAAATTTATAATCAGTTACTCCAGTATCTTATATTTTGAGAGTTTTGAAAATATTTTACAAAGTTATACTGTGATCAGTTTTATGGGATTTATGTCCTACCAATAAAGTTTATCATTATCATTAACTCGAGGCCAAATGGAGAAATTGTTGTAGTCTAGTTATACTTTATTTTGCTCATGAATCATTTCAAAATATATTCTTCGATGACAGATGGAACGAATGAGTGGTAAATCTTTCACAGAAATAATAATGTATTTACCTACATTGAGAGCAAATAAATCAAGTATTTTTCAATCAACGGCCTATAATTTAATTTTGTTTAAAGAAATGGCCTTTATGGCAAATAATGCCATGTCAAATGATGAATGAGAAGAGCCAAAAGAAAAAATGATTCAAATTTTGAGAGTGTGCTTTTATTTAAAATAAACAACATTATTTATTGCTTTCATTTTAACAGGTTATTATTATTATTATTATTATTATTATTATTATTATTATTATTATATTATTATTATTATTATTATTATTATTTATTATTATTATTTTATTATTATTATATACCTCGCATACCTCACACTACCGACCCATCTCCGTCCTGCCAACAGTCAGTAGGCCTAAAGTATATGAGAAAGTAGTATATAATAATAAAAATTAAATTATATTAAAGCACAAAATACTACATAAATAACAATCCGTTTTTCTACAAAACACAACAAATTACGGGATAATACTGTAGCTATACTAAAAATTTATAGCAGCCTGATCGAAAAAAAAAAATGAATAAGCATTCTAATTGATCTAGCCAAACCCAGCCAAACAGTGAATCGTGACCTACTCTTAAAAAAAAATCGAACATGATGGCTTTAGGGGCCCTCCCTCGAGTTGGGTTTGCTCCTACTTGAGTAACAGAACCCAATTTCTAACACATGATTTCCACACTTCACAGACAGGATTCATATCGCACAGAGTGGCCCAAGGAGTGGCACCAATCATCTTCCTCCATTAAAGAAATAGTTCCATCGATCACTGACCAACTCGTTCTGTTATCACTACTCATCACGACAATCATTATTTCAAACAAAGACTTTATACTACCCCAAACAACCCCAAAGAATATATGTATAGTTAATGCCAGCAAACTATCCCTAAATATAAACAAATCAGATTATGTAGTCAGCATAAAAACAGAAAACGATAATTCCTTTAAAACTAAATTATAAATTCAATCCCTATGAAACGTGTGCAATCAGGCAAACTTTTGGAAATTACCTTTGACAAGAATCAGTCATTCAAAGAACGTGGACACTGAAGAGCTGTGCAACTAATTAACTAAAACTATGTACACATCATGACAAAAGTAGGCGAAACATTTTCCAAAGAAGATTTAAAGTCCATATACTTACTACACCATAATGTACGCACACCTAGAGTACACCATTAGCGAATACAGAAGTGCTCGACAGTGCTCTGTGATGATGAAAAACATATAGATCTCTTAAATAAGTGTAGTGGCAGAGACGTTTGCAAATACTTTCACGATGTTCCATCGACACGACTACGATTAAGCGACTAAGTTGACGTCACATCGCGAGGATTCACTCAAGGTAGTCCTTATGCCTTGCCTCACATTTCAACCTCCTTACGAGGACTTCACGACGCACCTTCACCTCTCTCTCCGAAGAACCAGTGACACGAGCGCTAACACCATGTAAACATCATTGTGCAGGCCCCATTTTGGCTTGGTGTCATTCACCGAACTTTATATAAAGATTAATCATTACCTTGCGCGTTATTACTACTGAAGTCATTATTCAAGTGCACATTTAATTTCAACTGTAAACAATCAACTTTTATTTTGTGTCATTCATAAATCATTTATTTTGTTTAATAAAGGAAGAAAACTCATTATATCAATCAACCTAATTAATAACATTATTTGATCTGAAAAGATCATGATGACCCCAGCCTTATCAATCATCAGCATCATCATTAACAATCAATCGTAACTATCATCAATCATAAGCAATTAACATAACTATTATCATTATTAATATAGTGCCAACGAGGCACTATATAAGTATTACTGTGAGCTTGTACAGTTGCCCGCATATGTAATGCTCCTCGCCTCAAAGGCGACTCCGTACATGTAGCAACGCCTCAGCGATAGTCAAGGTACCTCAACTGGGGGAAGGTGGGGTGGGGAGGGGACAACCTAGTCTAACAACATATAACATTGACATACAGGTAAGGCGCCGTTAAAAAATGATGTAACGCTAATTTTGCTAAAACCTGAACCCCCCCCCCCCCTTGTAACGTTCTATAACGTGTGGGGTGTGGGGTGGGGGATGTGTTACATAACATCTTAGGGGGTGTCTGGGTGTCCCCCAGGAACGTTACAGAACGTTCCTAGGGGATCTGGGGTGTTAATTTTTAGCAAAAATAAAATAGCGTTACGTAATTTTTGAACGGCCCCTAATTTTAATGTAATGGAGTTCAACGCTATTCACGATCATATTAATCGTTTATCTTCATGAACACAATGTTTATTAGTCTTATACAGTAATAAGGTTCCATTATGATTACTGCAAGTCTATATGAACAGATGCCACAATACAACTTTTTATATACTCGTGAATTTGAACCAAAAATAGACATTACACAACCATCCTAATTACACAACCATCCTATTCCGTCATTGCGCAACAAGCCTTATGAAGATAGGATTAAAATGTTAGACTTGCATTCACTCGAAACTAGGAGATTAATGGGGGAGCTTATTGAAGTTTTCAAAATCGTTAATAACATTGATAACGTAAATTTTGACCAACTGTTCACTTTCGATAATAGCAATACTCGTAATAACGGATTTAAGTTGCGTGGCAGACGTTTCATTACTAATATTGCTAAAAACTTCTTTACGTTTAAAGTAATTGATAAATGGAATAATCTTCACGCGTCAGTCGTTCACTCTACCAGCATTAATATGTTTAAGAACCGTTTAGATAGGCATTTTAAAAATATTAACGTTGTTTAAAATAAAAAAAACAATTAGTAACAGGAGCTCTGGTGGTGGTAGTCGAGGATGAGTCTGTTGACGATTAATGCCAGTTTGTGACATGCCAGCGTGTGATGCCAGCAATAAAATTTAAAAAAAAAAATTGGACTAACATGAACGTAGATGTACCTCGTAGAGTAAACTAATCCACTTTTTGTTTAACTTTACCTACTTTTTTTTTTCTTATCCTCTCCTTACTTCCATGTTTGTAACTCTCTTTACTTGCATGTCTGTAGTTTGCATGGTTTGTAAGCGTTCTTATTTTACTTCTTTTCATCTTTCACCCCTTTCCTATTCTCTCCGACTATTTTTCTGACTTGTCGGCAGTGGCAGGCGGATGATGATGGTGAGCCTTTTTTCTCTTTTTCTGAATGAATGTTAACCCATGAGTGATAGGTGTTGCTATTTACTTAACTCCTCATTTTCTTCTCTTAACCCCCTACTCTTTCCTTTCTCTCGGGCTGACCTTAGAGTGGATCTTAGGGTCTTTGTTAGCCTTAGCTTCTGTAGATCTGTAGATCTGTAGATCCTCCACACTCCCTCATTCCCCTTCCCCACCCACCAGTCTCGCGTATATTAAATCATTCTGTAACAATACTAATAAAGCTGTTTGTAGAGTGCGTGCAAACCTTTACTAACTAACGAATCTACACGATTATATATATATATATATAATATATATATATATATTATATATATATAATATATATAGACATTGAGCGAAAAAAAGCGAGGTGGAGAGAGGTAGAGGGGCAGAGAGTGTTAGTGGGAAATGGCTTATCGATTGTTACACAAAGAACTTTTTAATAGTTTCGATCTGAATAAAAGTAACTGATTATCAAAATCACATAAGAATAATCCACGGTTATACTAGAATAAACATATTTATATATACTTATACATTCATACAATATTATACTAATGTTTGTGAAATGACGTTGATGGGCCAAACCGTGGTGTTGACATGGTTACTTACTGTCGCCGTCCAGGAGAGGCTACATATCACCACCGGTCCGTTTGTAGCTGATGCTTATTATATTAATAGTGTTTTCCAAATTGTATTCGTATTATGAATGTGGAGAGATAATGATTTAATTACGATGGACAAATAAACCCATTAATGTTTTCCAGATTTCCTGTTGCATTGTCAATGTGGAGATATTATTAGATCTTAATAAGGAATACATTATATATATATATATATATATATATATATATATATATATATTAGGGCAGAGTTAAAAACAACTTTTTATTTCAAATTTATTTGCCTCACTTGTTTTTTGGTGTATTAGAACATAAAAATGATGTATTCAGTCATTTAATGTTTGTAACTCAAACCATCTCGCATTTTTACATAAAAGCAAAATGGCCCTCAGCCGGTTGTCCATAAATAAAAATATACTCATAACATAAAAACTAATTGTTCTATCAAAAAAAATAATTGAAGAAAAACGCTTTATAATGCAAAACTATACTTAAAAAACACAAATGTGCGTACATTGTATTGAAATAAAATTGTATCTGGTCTCACTTGGTTGGATGCCGTAAATCAATTACATTTGAATGCGATATGAAACCAGCTCATCTCAAATATTATTATTTTTTCAAGAGAGGCATCAGATCCTTTTTGGCTTCAAGTGAGGGAAGCAGAGAGCGACTTTTTATTCTTGACCTAATAAATCCGTCTCTTGATTCCTGTGATATTACTGATGCTGATACATCTATAACCAACTTCACGGCTCTTTCGACGTTATGTGCGTGAATGGGTATTGCTCAACTCTGAAACATTTTGTTTCGTACTCAAGCAATTCTTCATCACGCAATTTAGAAGTGAGAGGTGGTTCACTGATATCAATCCTATCCCAGAAGATGATGCCTGTCCAATGTGATGCTTTGAAGTTCAATTCTGGTACTCTAAATTCTCTGATTTTTCTTGATTGGCTTCCTTACACTTTCTTGTCTGTATTATTCGATCGATTGCAACTTTGCGCAGCTTTTGCTCACTATTTGACAGCATTGATAGAAGAATATGTTTTGAGTGAGCAAAATAGGTATTCCGTGATATATAAGGTTGGACAACTTTTTGTATATCTTGAGGTAACAGGTTGAACCTTTTTATCGCATCAAAGATATGTTTGGGTCCATCAGGCAGATACGGTTTAAATTTTAAATTGAACCAGTTTGGACCATAGTTTGTTACTATGAACAGAACAAGGCAACGTAACTCTCTGGAGGGATTCTTTTGGGAGAAAAAACAGTCTGTTAGCTAGAGTTAACCATCTAGAGTTGTTAAGGGGACCAGCTTGAGTTTCTCTAGGCTTCCGTCAACATATCCTTCTCTTATGGCCCCAATTATTCTGAACATGTATCGTTGATCATTACTGAAATCTTCTATGAGCTCATCTGTGAGAACTGGGATGCTATCGGCCCCATCCGTAATTGGGGAGAACTTTACCACAGGCATCTCATGGCAAGTCTTAAGAGCATTACCAATAGATCCACTGAATGATCTTGGCCCAGTTGTTTTCCCGTCGTATCGCTCAAACAGATGCCTTAAGGGAAGTTCATTTGTATGTAACATACAAATGCTCCATTGCAATGGTCGGTTCAGCTTCTGCTACAATATGCAGCATGCGGCACCTACCACCATCCCTTATCAGCCATATGCAAGATGTCATTCACCTCGAGTTAGACTGATGTTTAGATAAGCGTCTGTGTGTTCTTAAGTAGTTGGTGATTAGTAAGTATCGCTTGTGTTGTGTAAATATATTTACTCGTTATCATAGTTATAACCAAATAACGCGATATTTTCTCTCAAAAACTGATAGATATTATACTAAGGGTCTTTCAAAACGTGACTTTCCGCCATTTTGTTTTCGGCAAAAATGCGGCGGGTGGAGGGTCCTACAAAGAATATATCTTTTTAGAACTTCTAGAGGGTCAATACACCAAATCATGAGTGAGGCAAGGCGGTTTAATATTTTCACTCCCCCCTAATACAGGGTGTCTCAAAAGTCACTATCTATTTCGGTGACATTAGATGTTTTTTTAAAAAATGCTATGCTGGCATAAAGATATGTACTTCTGGTGCAAATTTGTGTATTTAAAAAAAGTTAATTGGTTTATTATCTTGACATGCTTGAACAATTCCTCGAACCTCAACTTCTTACAGATGGCATTCTTGACACAGTAGTTTTTCAGCAGGATGGAGCACCGTGCCATTATGCAATAATTGTACGTGATTATCTTGACAGACGCTTCCCCGGTCGCTGGATTGGTCGTGGAGGAACACAACCATGGGCAGCACGTTCACCCGATTTAACACCATTAGATTTTTTCGCCTGGGGTTTCATTAAGTCTAAGGTGTACACTGGTAGAAGAATTAGTGATGTAGCCGAACTTCGAAATCGTATTACCGATGCAGTTCAGAAAATAACACCTCAAATGCTGGAAAGTGTGTTCCGGGAAACAACTTATCGCTTTGAGCTCTGTAGAGACACTGATGGTCGCCATGTGGAGACAGATAAATAAATAGCACTAATTCTTTGTGGCACTTACTTTGAAATAAATATATTTTCATGTCTTAAACCAGTTTTTCGTAATTCCCATTATTTTTCAAAATAGATAGTGACTTTTGAGACACCCTGTATATATATATATATATATATATATATATATATATATATATATATATATATATATATATATAATAAAACACCAATTCTTTATTACAACAAATATGCAGTGGATGACAATGTTTTACTAAATAGTTTATCATACAAAATGATAATGGCATACAAAATGCTCACAATTTGCTATAGATAAACATAAATGGCACAGCTATACCCAGGCCATAGTTAGTGTTTGGTCCATCCCCAATTATTGTCGTCTATTACATTTTGTAATCTGTGAGGCATAGATGCAACATGGTTATGTATGATGTGTGGGTTCCTTCGGGACATCTCCCACTCAGCCAAAGTGTGATCCAGCAGCTGGCGGCTGGTCCGCTCCTGCCCAGGCTCCCACGAGTTCACGACATTCCCCGACACGTTCTCAATGGGGTTGAGGTCATACCCCTTACTAGGCCAGTCCAGTAGTTCTAGATTTCAAACCACCTTCTAACAATCCTGGCGGTGTGGATGGGAGAGTTGTCCTGAAAATGGATTTTAAATATTAAAAGTAAAATTATATCTCATCCATATGTTTCATCAATAACCCACGATTCGAGATAGTTTTTAACCCCCTATGTATTAGGGGTTTCTCTCAGCTAAATGTAATTGTGCGCCGTTATACAAATAATACAATCTGCAGTTATCCAGAATAAAATCCTAAAGTGTTGTGATAGTACTGAAAGAGTTAAAGATCAATTTTATGACCATTATTCTTCCCATGTAACTGTGGAAACCAGACATAATATGCGTGTAATACATAATCTTACTCTAGTAATAGTATAATGTTCTATAACACACAAATACAACATACCTGCATAAAGATAATCTGCTCAGGATAGGGCAAGGGATACGCGAGTACAGAAGGCAGCATCCCCTCCTCTATGATTTCTGTATATTCATCTGCCGTAAACCTCCCGTGCATCTCAGTCAGCTCTCCTAGTCCTTGAAGGTGCATCCATCCCCACACACTCGCCGTCACGTGCCCGCTTCGTAAATATTTTTGCGGGCATATCTCGTGTTGTGCTGTCGCCAACACCGAAGACGGTCGTCAGTTGTAGACGCAAGCGTCTTCTCGTCAGAGAAGATAACTGCTCCAATATGCGAGATCATCATTTATATGCTGGCGAGCAAACGAGGGCCTGGCCTGACGATGTCGTTCCTCGATCCTCTCTTTTTTGGCAGGAGTACGGTGGTGATATCCTGCTTCATGCAACCGTCTCCTTACGGTGTCCATTGACACGCCCATATGCAGTGTCTCCCGGATGGCGACTGCAGTTGTTGATAGAATCGTTCTGCACTTCGTTGATTATTCTCCAGTCTTCTTCTGGGGTGGTATTTCTTGGTGCCCGACACTTAGGACGATCTAGCAGATTCCCAGTCTCCTGCCACCTCTGCACCCAGCGTCGAACAGTAGGCTTCGAAATTCCCACTTCCATGGCTATGTCAGCTACAGAGAGGCCTACTTCCCGCATACCAATTATCCAGTCTCGCGGTGCAATTTTATCTTGAGCTGGATTCAGTTTCAGAGTCGGTGTTCGCCATACGGTGTAGAAAGATGGTATGAACATAGATTATGCCAGTAACCATGTCGACACCTCGGTTTGGCCTATCACCGTCATTTCACAAACTTAGTATAATATTTATGAGTTTATAAGTATATATACTGTAAACCAGGTTAATTTCGCGGCAGCAAATTTTTGCTGTTTCATATCCTTGGACGAGTCCGCGGCATCATAATTTCGCGATGAACAGTTGCTAGTTATAATCTTACAGATTAAAATGACGTCATGAATGACGACATTTATTCTGGACTGTGATTGGTCCAGGTCGTATATGAAGGAGGTCGTATATCAAGGCAAGTTTTACTCTTGGTATGAGGATAAAGATTCAGCAGCACTCAAAGTAAATGAATCTCTCGGTAAGATAGATTTGAAGCTCTTCACACTGAAACCTATTCATGCTAAATGGATTGTCTCTGTGTGGGATAACCTCCACAAAATGAGGGAGACCATTCGGAAGGGTTGGGAAATTAGCGGCATTCATGACATTCTTGTTATACAGTAATAATACAGTATAATTTAAAATGTTTTTATTGCTTTTACTTTACAATGTTTTATTACAATATACTGAATTTACCGAGCAAGTGTAGTTTACGTTCTCCTACATTATCCTAGTGTAGTTTACGTTCCCCTACATTATCCTAGTGTAGTTTGCGTTCCCAACTTTGTCCGCGTATACTTAATCAAATAAAACGTTAAAACTAACGAAAATATTACGACTTAACCTAACCAATCGTCAATTATATATATATATATATATATATATATATATATATATATATATATTGACGATTGGTTAGGTTAAGTCTTAATATTTTCATTTGTGTTAACGTTTTATTTGATGGATTAATTTAAAAAATGTCTCCTAAAGATCCTAGTGTAGTTTACGTTCCCAACTTTGACCTAGTGTAGTTTGTGTCCCCTTTTGCGTCAGGGGGACGTAAACTACACTTGCTCCGAATTTATTTTTCAAATAAAGTATTTTAATGATGTAAGTTTTATTTTCTTACTATCTTCCAAAGATTAGTTTAAATTGTCAAATTTTCGCCTGCTGGATATTTTCGCATAACCTATAACCTCCGTGAAAAACGCAAAAATTTCCTGCAGGCGAACATTTCGTATTCACTAGTATATAAAAAGATTTATTGTAGTAGCCGTTCATGTAGATTTGCAGTAATCATAATGGAATCTTATTACTGTATACAGTGGCGGTTCCTCATATGGGCAATATGGGCAGCCGCACAGGGCGGCATTTGTGGAGGGGCGGCATGAGCGCCTGCAAAAAAAATAAAAATAAAAATAAGAATAAATAAATAAAGAAATAAATAAAAATAAAAAATAAAATAAAATAAATAATAAAAGATCAATGACTTTGCATCAAGGAAGGTAAGAAGAGTCAGGCTTTAGATGGCAGTTGTGCTGTGGTGCAATTTATTTTGTTTCTTGTTCAAAGTGTAGCATAATAATTACCCTCTCTTAAGTGTCTTATTCTATTTATGTGATAGAGCATTTGTACAATTTAGAAATTTGATTCTCTAGTTTATTTATGGCATTTGTGCAATTTAATTTGTATTTTTCCTGTTCATAGTATCATAATTACATTCTCTTAAGTGAGTTATTCTATTTACGTGATGAAGGATTTGTAAAATTCAGAAATTTGAGTCTTTGTTTGGTTCTGAAGTTCCAACAATTAGTCCAATAAAAAGTTATTTTGTGAAAGAGTTATGTCTGTCCTTTATTTTGGGGGGATTCGAATGTGTGTGTGTTGGCGAACAGGGGGGGGGGGCGCTGAAGGTGAGGTTCGCCCAGGGCGTCATGTAAGCTAGGACCGCCACTGACTGTATAAGACTAGTAAACTACATGGAGTTCAACGCTGTTCACGATCATATTAATTGTTTATCTTTATGAACACAGACTTGCACTAGGTTGTCCCCCTCCATCCCACCTTTCCCCAGTTGGGGTACCTTGGCTAACACTGCGGCGTTGCCACATGCACGGAGTCGCATAAAGGTAATCTTACAAATTTAATAATTAGGGTAAAGGTAATAATAATAAATGTTAAAAAAAAAAAATGTAAATGCAATAATAAATGCAGTAATTATGTCAAAATATTAGAATCTGTATGTATAGAACAAGAAGATAGTTTTAATTTGTGGGAATGTACTTATAAGCGGACCCTGTAATAAAATGTCCTTCCGGTGTCGGGAGAACGGTATCTAACCTAGGTGCGAATTTCTCAATGGTCTCTGGATTGTTTCCTAATCGGCTTTTTTCATTCGTTTTTCGGTTTATAAGTTCTGTATAATAAACAACAATGTAATAACCAATGTAATAATAAATTTATAATTTCTGTAATAAATAATTATGCAATATTAAATGTAATAAATTTAATAATAAATGTAATAATTATGTAAAAAAATAAAAAAATATAGAATCTGTATGTTTAGAACAGGAAGATAGTTTTAAATTTGCGCGAATGTACTTAATGAAAATGCCCTTCCGGTGTCGGGAGAATGGGATCTAACCTAGGTGCGAATTTCTTAACGGTCGGTCCCTGGACTGTTTTTCCCTCTTGTTTTGGTTCATTCGTGTTTCTGTATCCACCCGAGGAGGATGCCAGTGGGCGTCGAAACTGTCGTGGAAATAAACTCTGTCTATTAGAGTGGGTTTTTATTTTCATGATTTATTATAGATAATTTTTGTTACATTCATCATATGTTCCTGATTCTACATGTACGAAGAGAACAATAAATAAAAAAAAAATGCTTATCAGGAATTTCAGATCAGTTTCCAATGACGTAAAGTTTTTCAAATCCTTTTCCAATTATCTGCAAAACTTTTCGCAGAATGAGAAAACTATTTCAGAACTATACTTAATCGAGGGAAATAAAACAGTAGCTATATTTATATTGAGCTTAATGGGTTTTTTCACCGTACGCTTGAAGCATTTTCAAAGAGATTACGAAGTTGTAAAGTAAAAACTAAAAAATTAACAAAAGACAGCATAATCTACTGAGCTCCCAGTAGCTCAGTGGTTACGGTGTCGGAATCTGGATGGTGAAGTTCTGAGTTCGCTCTCGGCTGCTTGGTACGGGGTTCACTTGAGACGATCCCTTACCCTATCACTGCTCGAGTTCAGGTGATTCTTGGGGCACACCCACCCTACAAGGTGGGAAAATGAGCTCCGGATGTTGCTTGTTTCCCAGTATAAACTCCCGTAATGCACATAATATATTTAGAAGTCATTATAGAAAACTAAGTCTTTTGTTCCAAATTTTCAATTACTCCGTGATATTTAGTCGATATTTAGGCAAAATTCATTTTTATAAACATTTCATATTTCATTTATACGAGAATCTTCATGAAAGAAAATTTGGTGATTCTCAAGTTTAAGTTTTTTTCCTGTTTCTAAAGTTATTGGAAAAGTGTATATGGGCCTTATTTTATGGAAACGTCTACAAAAGCATCTGACATGAAGGCTATGTGGTACAACCACTATTAGAGGAATTATAAACATCTTTCAGAAATTTATGAACAACATAAAATATATACAAGCGCAACACTGATATTTCCAATTTAGGAAACTGGTTCCTTATTTACAAATGTGATATTTCTTTATTTTTAATTTTTGTTTCTAATAAATTTAAAGTATTTCTTGTTTTTGTTTGTCATTTCCATTTAGGATGCATCTTGTTCTGTATTCCCTTTTTTATTTCAAATTCAAAATAATTCCTTCATTTTTTTCTGAATTAATAGTAAATTTCCTTAAATCATTATCCAACACGCTATTGGAAATTTTCTGACAATGTTTTGGATCACATGAAGATCAGGGCTCCCAGCCTTCTTTAGTTAGCTTTATAAGGCTAACTAACGAAAATATCACGACCTAACCTAACCA
>JAJOZX010012830.1:30000-99574 GCA_023014485.1 Bathynomus jamesi | reverse complement strand
TTGTTGTCGATCCGCTACATATATATATATATATATATATATTATAATATATATATATTATATATATATATATATATATAATTTTTAGAGTGTCCCAATTTTTTTTGTTCCTGAAGTTTGTCATGCACACCCCCCTAATTTCTTCCACTCGTGAAAACATGCCAGCAAGATGAATTTCATTCGTGTTCTTTAATATTAAGGGTCCCCTCAAACCATGTGTTACTATTGCTGAACGGCTACTCTCTACCTTATACTAATTGTAGCATATTTCTTTTCAGGTTATGGATACAAGAAAGCAGGAGACTGTGTGGTTGGTGGGGGTGTTGCGAAATGAATCCCTGGAAAAGCTGTGTCAACTCCCGACAGTGGGAGATGTTCTTCGACGTCTGTTGTTCTTCACTCGGAAGAAAAAAACGTCCACGGCGGAAGCTGCCAATGTGGTAGCTGATGAGGTTATGGCGGTGTGGGCTCGGGCATCTATTCCGACCTCCCACAAGCCCAAGTGCGTCGAGAGGATCAAGGCCCTCTCCACGGACTATAGAAGGTTGCCAGAAACCGAAACCATGGGGGAGAGAAGCAACTGGAGCGGGAAAAGGGATTCCAAGCCAACCTGAATACACTGTTCGAAACAGCTCATGCCAACGCCATGAAACTCATCAAAGTCCCCGAAGATCGAGACTTTCTGAATGACCAGCGAACCGTGCGGAAGATGTACATCGGAGGAGAGGACCTGGAGTTTGCTCGCAGGGCAGCGGAGCGGGAGAAATGCCGAGCAGCTGAAGAGAAGAGGAAGAAGAAAAGCCGAAGAGATGGACTCACTGCAAGCAAAAGGAACGGTGAAAAGTGAGTCTTCTTCTTCTTCGGAGTCCATGGAAGAAGCATCCAATGATGATGTCCAATATTCCTCTCCTGGTCCTTCGGCTCCTCGATCCGCTCCCAAGGACGGCCAAGTGTCGGCAAGGAGGATCATCCAATATCCCAATTTTGCTGCAGCCCTGGATCGAACTGGAACCTCAGTACGCCAAGTGATGCACATTGTGGCTCCAGCACTCGCTGCCGCGGGAGTTGAGTTATCCTCGGTCACCTTGTCCAAATCAAGTCTTCACCGTTCACGGCAGAAGTCCAGGAAGAACTTGGCAGCCGGAATCAAGACCGAGTTCAATCCTGATACGCCGCTTGTCGTCCACTTTGGTGGCAAACTCCTCCCTGATTCGGATGGAGGGAAATCGGATCGCATACCAGTGCTGGTCAGCGGGAAGAATCTTGAGAAGTTGTTGGCGATCCCAAAAATCCCTGACAGCACGGGACAGCGGATGGCTGGAGCTGTTCTGAAGGTGCTGGACGATTGGCCGCAAGTTCAACCATGGATTGCCGGTCTCTGCTTCGACACAACAGCGGCGAATACCGGTATTCACAGCGGCGCTTGTACGATTATCCAGGACCAAATGGACCGCCGCGTTCTTTTCCTGGCTTGCAGACACCACATGATGGAATTGGTAATCACCTCAGTCTTTGACCTGTTCTTCAGGTCTTCTGCCCCCGAAATTGCGCTGTTCGCTCGCTTCAAATCCCAATGGGTTCATCGACCAGAAGCAGGCTTCTCCGTTCAACGGCGATGGCCCAAGCGACATCCTTTCGGAATGGGTGGCGTTGAAAAAAGAGCAGATTGTCCACTTCATTGAAGACCAGCTTGAAGTTGGCCACCCAAGAGACGATTACCGGGAGTTCCTGATCCTCGCTTTGGTCTTCCTCGATGGTCATGGCAAACGAGATCTCCGGTACAATCGTCCTGGAGCATACCACCGGGCCAGGTGGATGGCCAAAGGCATTTACTGTCTTAAGATGTTCATCTTCCGAAGCCAACTCCACCTGACCGCTCACGAGGTCCGGTCACTACGCAGGATAAACGTCTTTGCCGTCACCATCTACCTCCAGAGGTGGTTCGAGGCTCCATTGACGGCGGACGCGCCCGTCAATGACCTGGAGCTGTTGGAGGACCTACAGCGGTACAGGGCGGTGGATCATGATGTAGGTACCGCCGCATTGACGAAATTCCGGGGCCACCTCTGGTACCTAAGCGAAGATTTAGCCGGACTCGCTATGTTCTCCTCCAAAACCACCGATGCAGAGAAGACGGCCATGCTCCAAAACCTGCTCAAGAAGACCGAAAACCCAAAAGATCTGCGTCGGCTGGAGGGAAAGAGTGTCTTGACCGTGAGATGGTCAGATTTGAGCACCTTGGTCACGAAAAGGACTCAAAACCTTTTTCATTGCCTGAAGCTGCCGGTTCCAAAAACCCCCAAAGATCTCGAAGGATGTGCACCATCGTTGAAGTCTGTGAACGACGCGGCAGAACGGGCGGTGAAACTGGCGCAAGATTTCAACGAGGGCCTGACAAAAAACGAGGAGGAACGGCAGCTCGTGTACCAAGTCGTCGAATACCACCGCCAGCAGTTCCCCTCAGCAGACAAAAAGATCCTCTGTACCCCGAAATGAAATGTGCCATTAGGAAGAATTTCCATTTCCTTTAATTTAGTCATTAGAAAGAATTTACATTTCATTCTTCCATTCTAGAATGATTAATGCTGAGCATTTACGTTTGTTTCATATAGGGTCGAATAAACAAGGTCAATGAGGGGACCCTTCCCCTCCTAATAGGCCAATGAAATTTCGCCCATTTTTTCCTTTCTTCAAGTGTAATTAATTAAAGGGGTGTGCGATTTGACTCTTGCAGATTTTTATTTTCACATGTGCGGCTGGGACACCCTAATTATATATATATATATATATATATATATATATATATATATATATATATTAGGGTGATGCAAAAAAGGGGTCAAATTTTTTTTTTTTCAATTTTCAGGGAGACACCCTCCTATTTTATTCATATTCCTAAGAAAGCATTGTATGCGAAATTTGGGGTTGAAAAAGAGAAAATTAGAGGTTGCTACCAAGCTTTAAAAATAAATGTATATCAGTTTGTGCTAAAAAATATTGTTTTGTTGATATTTTCGCCGGAGCTGGTTTGATATGTACCTAGTTAACCTAGTTTGAAAAAAAAACGATGACATTCTAGACTATAGTACGTAGTGAGCTCATAAAATAGTAAATAATAGGCACGCTGATTTCCGCACCACCCTCTGAGGTACAGCGTATAGCGCGTTAACTTTTTTTTATGTGGAAGTTTCCCCAGTAGGCATATCATAACCACTTATGTATGTTTATTTTCGTTTTTTGTGAAGCAAGAGTAATGTTTTCTTGTTTTTGTTTGAGAGTGACGACCTGTAACTTTTAACAATTTGAAGAAGGTATTGTTTCTGCTCTTCATCATTGGTTATCAGTTTGTTGTATTCCTCCATCAGTCGTACACCTCTTTCCGCAATGTCGTTTACCACTTTGAGTCCATATGCGATATCTCTTGCATTCGCATAACTTTCATCATCATTCCATTCTTCAGCATCTTTTTCAAGAAAGTGCAAGGCACCTCTAGATTTCAAAGAATCTTTTTGTGTTCGCAGTAACGAAATCCTGCAGTTGTTTCTGCCCAGCTGATTCAGGATTTATTGATGCTCGTTTGCTCGGTTTTGAGTCAACTGGTTTCTGCAGAGCATGCTTCATTTTTGTTTTTTGTCTCATGCGAAACAGCTGAATCAAAAAATGCAAGCGCCACAAGCTCCTCAGAGAGGTACCACAAATGTCTCAAAAACTTATTGAGTGCAGCACTTGCAATTTTGTCATCCTTTTGCTTGTAGAGCTGCAGACTTTGCACAAAATGCAAATCTGAACGGGGGGCGCATGAGGGTATGGGTGCCAGGTACCACGATCTGATGTATATCGCAGCTGAAAAGCAGCAAACATCTCTCAGTCCTTTTTCCTCTCTCTCAGTTAGTTTAAACTGAGATTTAAACATCCAAATTTTAATGCAGTAATTAGCTTGCCCATCCATCGTGCTCTGTGATAAGCTCCGGGTGCTTTAAAGCTGATTCCTGACTTGGGGGCACTACCGATGAAAATGAGCGTTAGCTCGAGCAATTCCTTGTCGTCATCACGAGGCTGCTGTTCATCAAGCTGAGCTTGAGCAAATTGAATGAGTTCTTCAGCATCTGAGATTTTCTCTGCAATGTTAGGGTCATCTGTTGCTGTTTGGTAATTGTTCTTGTCAATTTCCACCCACTTTGCTTTGAATCTCTTAAACAGTTGTATGTCAGGGCCACTAGAAGATGGCAAGGAGACAGAAACTGCAGCTTCTAACACTATTTTGAAAATATGATGTCGGCAAGCCAGCCACAGCATATCTTTATCAATCTTTGCTCTAGTAACATACAAGCACCACTCTTAGAACCTGTGTTGGAGGCAGTGGTGTCAAAACACATGCCCTTCACTTGGTCAGATATATTCCACTCCAATACTAACTGATGGACAGCATCTGCAATGTTTTGACCAGTTCCTCTGGCAAGTTTGGGAATACCAAGAAGCTGATCAACTCCTTGGCCGGAAATTAGAACTGGCAGTCGATCAACATTTTCATGACCAGTAATATCTTCCAGTAGTTTGCCGTCCCAATGTATTTGGAGAGGGCAATTTGTTTCGAAATCCTGCTTCAAATTTTCTGCCATTGTCTTGCGGTTCCTTTGTCTTGCTCTCCGTATCGATGAATAGCTAACACTGTATTCTTCAGGGTTTTGCCCAAGAGCATTGATTGTTGGGATCAAGATTTCCGAAGCAGCTCTATCACTTACTTTTGCAGCATCAAGAGATACAAGCATTGAAGAATCCATAAGCTTTGCACTCTTAGACTTTGATCTACTTTGTCTCGAAGTTGATGGCTGCTGAGGGTCAGCAACAAATTCTTCTTCTGATTTTGAACTATCTTCATTCAACTTGAAGGACTTGAACTTGAGAGCACTGCTGCTTCGAAAACGGCTGTTTCCCTCTTTCTTTTCTTTTCAAGCAATGTTTCCTTTTCTCTAGCAATCTCTTCCATTTGTGAAAAAACTTTATCCACTCCAGACATTTTGCCTTTTCTTCCTTTTTGTCGTTGCAGCATCAAAAACTCACGATCTTCATCTATCTTTATCATGTCAAGAGCACTTGCATGTGCAATGTCAAACAGATCTTGCAAGTCATTTTGCCAGCTCTCTGTTTTTGAAGTAGTGCAGGTGATTGCTTCTTCTTATTATTTCTGTTCTTCTTTAGTTTCTCCCACTCATTGAAAAGTTTCTTTACTCTCTCCACGACATGACATTTCAAACACTGTTGGGATGCGTGCCTTTTCCCACACATCCATAACATCTCTAGCAGTCAACAAAGCCGCTGTTTTCACCTGTTGCTTTTTATTGATCTTGTAGTTCATAAACAATGCTAATGTTTCCCTTTTAGATGGAAGCTGGGTTTCTTTGAAGGACTCTATAGGATGTCCTATGAGCCAAAACAACTGTTTTGTGACGCGTATGCCGCTCCATGAGTGCAACTCAGCAACTGCTATACAACCACTCTCAGTGAAGGCAGCAAGATACTGAGTCAGTGACGCCGCACTTACACTGATGCGGCCGCCACAGTGATGTCACAGCAAAGAAATGATTCTAGAATGTTTGGCCACGGCGTCTATAGCAATGAAAGGGATGAGAAGGTTTACGGAAAGAGGTTCAGAGTCTGTTATGACTGCTATATGTTGCTGACTACCATTTTTGATGAAATCTGCAAAATAAATAAATGTACAATAAATACAAACTGAAA
This sequence comes from Bathynomus jamesi, assembly GCA_023014485.1. Lineage (NCBI taxonomy): Eukaryota > Metazoa > Arthropoda > Malacostraca > Isopoda > Cirolanidae > Bathynomus > Bathynomus jamesi. The sequence continues at coordinate 93,835 of JAJOZX010012830.1, read as the reverse complement.
AATAACAATATACAAATGTTCAATGGATGGTAGCAACCTCTAAAATGTCTTCAATTGTGCTGAAATTTTGCATGTTCAGTTTTTACACTAAATTAAATAAAATTAGAGGGTGTCTTCAAGTTTTTGAAATGATAAGTATTTTGCATCACCCTAATATATATATATATATATATATATATATATATATATATATATATATATATATAAATATATATATATATAAATATATATATATATATATATATATATATATTATAAATATATATATATATGTAAAAATGAGCCATAAATAATTCCCATATTCCTATATTATCTTATTCTTCATGTAATTCTTGTTTTCATTTATATAGTTCTTGTATCCATTTTAAGAAAAAGTATCCATTTTAAAAATTCATGTGTTATATGGTTCATGTATTTATATAATCCTGTATATTCTTATATATTTAACTTTATATAATGCCTATACTCATATGTACAGTATGTACGTGTGTGTATTCATTTTTACATAAGGACCAAAATCGCCCAACGAGAGTTTGGATAAAATTTTTGATTTGCTTTCTACTTTGCTAAATAATTGGTGACCTGTTGTTTTTTAAAATCTCATAATCATTTTTTTAGATTTTCGCTTAATAAGGAATCCTGCTTAAGCTTTGCAATGTTCATATTTTGTATACATTCTCTTTCGTTATAAAAGATGAGATCATGTCTTGCCTAAGCATTAAAATTGTACATCTTAAACCTTAAAATTTTACTCATATGCATATTTCAGTGTAAAGATGCATAGTCCGATTTCCACTTTTAGTTACCTTGGCAGATCATGATAACATCAGATCTGAAAAGTCGCGGTTTAAGATAAAAATATGGTTTCGTCTTCAAATATTTTGTTTACTCGTTCAAGCCTTACCACAGCTGAAAATTTACTCTATTTTCGAATATTGTACAAAAATAATACAGCCTTTTTAGCATTTAATAATAATGATGTTAGCAGTTTTTGGGTATATAAACCCCAGTAAAAATCTTCCATTGTCATTCAGAAGCTAATTCAGAGACTGAGCACTACCTGTACATTTTAGCAGTAAATTACAGTAAAAGATAGTTTTTATCTTATCCTTCGAGCCTTGCTCTCTTCAGAAAAACTTAGTCATTAAACTTTCCGGATACGCTATAAGAAGAGTCCGGAACCTTTAGCATTTTTAGTAAGTCTATCAGAGTCCTCCGAGCCACTATAGAAGAACTCGGAGAGTAATATAGAAGAAAACTACTGCAAGTCACACATCCGTTGCTGCCACCTAACTAGAACCCCCGTCAACTTCGAACCAACCCGGGCCATAGACGGAGGGGTTAACAACTGGCGACCCTTTAACGAGGATCTTCACGACTGACGACTTCTGCATCCAGGATTCTTCCCTTCCGTCTTCCAGACCCCGGAACCAGAACCAACTCCCAGTTGACCGGCGTGTCACGACTTCTAGTTCGTCACATCTACCCTTGAACCGGTGCGTCACGACTCCAAGTTCTCCACGCCTAGTTTTCATCCAAGAACAAGTGGCCAGCAAGACACGTCTTCAGGACACGCCTCTAAGGATTTCGCCATAGGAATCTTGTTAAGTACAAAACTCTTTTTTAAAAATAATTTCTAAACATTTGAAAAGTCAGTATTATTAACAGTTAATATTTAGTATTTAGCCAGAATTAACAAAAAACACAGTGAACACTTCAGACACCAGTGATACATTCTTTTTATTGAAAACAGTATTTTCACAGAATTATTGTCACAATTAAAATTCACAGAGTTAGTTTCAGAGAGTTATTTCCACAGTTATTTTCAGAATTGTAGTTCGTATAGTATAATTTTATTTAATGTACCAAACATAGTATTACCATACCTTCACGTATATTCGAGTGAAATCTTGTTTACATTTTTTATTTTGTTTGCAATCTTTTCAAATTCTCCCCTAGTTAGGCAAATTATTGTACATTTATTTAATGTGTATTTTTTTAGATAGTGTAGTTAGGAAAACCCCTTAAGTGATCATTCCATAAATTAAGGTCGGTCAAGCAGACTTAATTAGAACATATTAATAAGTACCTTCACATATGAGCGATTCAGACGGTGCGCTTTCTGACATCGAAGATTTACCTAAACCCATTTTTCCACCTACCCCGCGCCCTTCAAACATACTCCCAAACACACAAACTTCAGATCCAGAACAAGCCAATATGTCTCAGTCTCAAACCCCCTCCCCAGCATACATTAACTTAGGCAGACTAGTAAACCTTCCCCATACTGTTTTAATTTTTAAGGGGACCAGAGATAATCGCTTTGTTGAACCACGCGTAAGACCTTGGATTGAATCTTTAGAGCAACATTTCTTACGCGAAAACATCCCCGATGATATACAAATTAGGGAAGCAAAAAGATTTATCGACCCTAAAGAGGGAAATGCTCATGACACAGTCACCTACGTCCCAGCAATTAGCGAAGCTACAACATGGGACGATTTTAAACAAAACTTATTAGAATTTTTTAAAGAAATAACACTTGCACAACCCTTAGCCACGTTAGAAGCAGTCTTCCAAGCTAAATGGAAGAAAGAGGAACACGAAGATTTAAACAATTTTATTACACGAACACATAAACTTGTAGGAGAAGCCCTCCGTGCCGCAGAAAATGCATGTGGCATAACTTTCACTTCGAAACAAAGAAATCTAATAGTAGCAACAACTATTTACCAAAACCTACCCGGAGCACCTAAAAAAAAGTTTCAGGAATTTTTAAATGTTGACAAACCTGTAAGTGTAGCCATAAACAAAACACGGGAACATTACCCCGATTTAGCAAACCAGAACTACCGAAAGGGTAGAGAAACCCCTGTACATTACATTCAGCAGCAGCAGCCACAACACCAACAACAACAACCCTATAAATCGAGGCCAATGCAGGGAACACCCCAGAAACAAGCTCCCCAAACTCAGAATACACGCCCTCCTCCACAGTATTTTAACTGCGATAGCTTTGGGCACAGAGCCGGATTTAGACGTGTGGAGGCCCTGAGCAGCCTCCATGTGGAGGCCCCCCTACCTTAGGGGAAGACATAATTGAAGTCATCCATAAGATTCATAATATAATTAACATACATACACTTTCAAAACATCGTGCACTCTTGTGTCTGTCCATTCCACTCATTTCTGCAAAAAATGAAAGCCTCGGGTTACTCGGGTATTCCATTATGGTGAGAGTAGGCCTAAAAGAGTAATAAAAACAAAATAATAATCAGTACACAACAAATAGTAATTGGTAAAAGTTTATGTACTACAGTGGTATTGGATGCGCGTGTTTTTTTGTTGATCATCTATCGGGTTCTTCTAGTTTCGGGTTTTTTCTATTTTGATAATGGCTTGTCAATATGTGGAGGCCCCTAAGATGTGGAGGCCCATGGGCAGCTGCCCACTTTGCCCACTCCTAAATCCGGCCCTGTTTGGGCACATGATAAGTCAGTGTAATTATCCTTCTTATTGCTCCCACTGTCACGAACATGGTCATCGCCGTGGCGATCGCCAAAAGTGTGCTGATAAAGCCCCTGCAGGGTATAGACCCCACTTTCAGAAACCAAACAACCCACGTTCCAAAACGTATCCCAAAAGTCATCCAATCCCCAGAAATCAGTCCATTCCCAGCCTCAGTCGAACTACCAATCCAATAGATTACGACCACAGGGTCAACCACACTCTTACCCCATGTACAAACCTCAGTACAACCAGCAAGGTCAACTAGTTCGGTACGTAGAAGTACCCGTAAAGGAATCATTTTCCCCAGAGTACAGTTTTCAAGAACACACTCCAGCGTATGATAATCCCGTAGAATATGACCCAGGTCCTCCCATAGAAGACCATTCGAGCCTTTTTTTAGACCCTACATTGGAGGCGGCAGTTCAACCTCCTCCCTCCTAAATTACAGTAATGAGCCCAGATACGCACACAAACTCCCCATCATGATAATAGGTGCGGAACTCCTAGATTTAATAATAAATTGTAGCACCGATAACCAAGATTTAACTGCTCTCCTAGATACAGCACACGCGACGTTAATTAAGAAACAATGTGTAGATGAATTACTAGAGAGTACAAATTACAAATATGAACTTAAGGCACCATCCTGCCAACTCAGAGGAGTTACGGGCACACCCATACCTACATACGGAGAAATTGAGTTATATTTAGAAGTTGGAAACGCGGTATACCCCGCGAAATGTTGTATAGTGGACACAGTCGCCACCTTTCAGACAGACATCCTACTAGGTATGGATTTTTTTAACCGGAATCAATGGGAGATTTACCCAGCCGGAAAGTTAGTAAAATGTCGAAATAGGACACACCATCTCCGTGAGAATGACAGACAGCTTAATGCTAATAGAATTAGTCCAGTTCAGATTTCCGAAAGAAATAGGAAACCCCCTCCACTTGATAGTAGTTCAAGTCAGCCGGTTGTATCCAGAGGGACAACCGCTCCAGAAATCAGACCCCAGGGTAATCAGTTCCAGTTGTTGAATCCAGTTGGATCAACACAGTCAGTTTCCAGTCAGCCAGTTTCCAGTCAGCCAGCTTCAGTTCAGCCAATAAGGCAAATTTTAGTCGCCGAACCAGAGTCAGATTCACAATTTTTCATATGCCCTACCGAGCATATAACAGTAGCACCTTATGAGAAGATTTGTTTCCTAGCAAAAGTAGTTGACAGTCAAGGAAAATTATTAGAGTCAGAGCGTACTCTGATTACAGAGAAAAGTAATTTCAAAAGAGATGTTCTTATTGCCCAAGTCCTTAGTCAGAGTCAGAATTCAGCTATCCCTGTTGTTTGTTTAAACAAAGGAAAAAGTCCTATAGAATTAACTTCAAATCAGAAAATAGGAACTGTTTCCACAGTAGAAGTAGATTCAGATTTCCCCATCAGTATGATAAATCGTGTTTCCAGTTCCTTAGAGTTAAATCCTTCAGTATTAAAAGAAGAATATAAGAAATGTCTGGAGCACTCCCTTCAGGAGTCACCAGCTTTACAGGATCCCAAACTAATGGAATCACTTCTCGATTTCCTGATAAGAAATAGAGATGTGATTGCCCTAAAAGGAGATCCTCTGGGCCGAACTAATTTGGTCCCTTTTGAAATCAAGTTGGAACCCAATTCCAAACCCATTTTCATTCCTCCCTATCGGGTTCCACATTCCCAATTAGTCACTATTGAGGAACACATCAAGGACATGTTGGAGCAGGATGTCATTCAGCCTTCAGCTAGTCCCTGGTCCGCTCCTATGATTCTCGTCTCCAAAAAGGACGGAACATCTCGCCCTTGTATAGATTTTAGACGCCTGAACAACATTACCATCCCAGACCGTTTCCCGATTCCAAACATGCAGGAAACAATTCTGAACGTAGGGAAAGCGAACTTTTTTTCATCCCTCGATTTAGCATCGGGTTATTGGCAAATGGAGGTCAGTCCCGAATCTCGGGCATTGACTGCTTTCTCCACTAACCGAGGCCATTACGAATTCCAGGTTTTACCTTTCGGAGTCCGAAATGGGCCTGCTAATTTCTCTAGGTTGATGAATATAGTCCTTTCCGACCTATTAGGTGTCGAAGCTCTCGTTTATCTTGACGATATTATCGTCTACAGTTCGGACATAAAAACACACTTTCAACGCCTTCAGAATGTGCTATCACACTTGAGAAAAGCACACCTTAAACTGAAGCTTGCAAAGTGCAATTTTTTACAAGAATCCCTGGTATACCTAGGATTCCTACTCTCGTCCACAGGAATTAAACCTGATCCAGCCAAACTCGAAGCCCTGGAAAGGTACCCTGTACCCAAAACCATCGACGACGCCCGTGCATTTATTGGTTTTGTCGGATTCTATCGGAACTTTATCCCCCAATTTTCAAATATTGCTAAACCCATTACTAATTTGTTCCAGAAAAATTCGAAATTTAACTGGGAATCCGATCACCAACATGCCTTTGAAACTTTAATTAATAAACTAACCTGTCATCCCATTTTACAATATCCTGATTACACAAGACCCTTCATCATAGCCACAGATGCTTCCTCCTATGGACTAGGAGCCGTCCTGTTACAGGACGTAGACGGTGTGGAATTACCCATTGCTTATGCCAGTCAACTTCTCTCTGCACCTCAACGGAATTATTCCACTACGGACCGAGAGGCCCTAGCGGTATATTGGGCTTTGAAAAAATTCCGAAATATCGTCTATGGCTACGATGTAACCATCAAGACTGATCATAAGCCACTCACGTACCTCTTCAAGGACAAGCTACTTGAAGGACGATTGAGTAGATGGGCTCTGTTGATTCAGGACTTTGCAGCAAAAATCGTATACAAACCGGGAAAACTGCAAGTTATTCCAGACGGATTGTCGAGACTCAAGCCCGACGCCCAAGTGAATAAAATAGGAATTCTTCCTGTGTTCGACTACGAGTGTCTGCAATACTCCCAACAACAGGACCAACACACCCAAAACCTTCGGGCGCGCCTGGAACAAAAGGAACCATCGAAGGTAAAAGAACAGTACAACCTCAAAGATGGGCTCGTACATTTCAGGAACGAAGATGGAAATGACCTCGTGGAGATACCAAAGGATCTCGTCGATATAGCCATTGGACTTTGTCACGACTCACCTTTGTATGGACACATGGGGCCGGATCGCACCATCAAGAGTCTTTTGGAGCGATACCACTTTCCCGAGATGAACAGAAAGGTACAAGAATACATCGCCGAATGTCCGTCGTGTTTAAAGCATAAGGGCAACGTACCATCCACAGCTCCGATGCATAAATATCCAGTATGCCAAAGGCCCTGGCAAAGAACTGGAATGGATATACTGGGACCATTTCCCAAAACGTCAAAGGGAAATCAGTACATCATTGTGTTTACGGACCACTTCTCGCGTTACAGCGAAGTAGCCGCCATTCCAGACCAGACCTCGGAAACTGTGGCAAGAGCCCTAGTGGAACGCGTCATCCAAAATCATACCACTCCTTCCATCCTAATCTCGGATAACGCCCTTAGTTTCACTTCCAAACTGTTCGAGTCACTCTGTAACATGTGTAAAATTAAAAATACACACATTGTGGCATACCATCCGCAGGCAAACGGCTTAGTGGAAAGGCACAATCGAAAGATCTTGGAAGCCCTGCGCCACGTTGTCGATGCATCCTCCCGTACATGGGATGATTCCCTTCCCATGGTACAAACAGCCATCAACAATGGCTATAATGTGTCCATCGGGGACACCCCTCATTTCGTCCTCTATCACTACGACAAGCGTCTACCTTTTGATTTGCCCGACCAAACCGACCCGGCAGTTCTAACATCTTCCGAAATGGCAGAAGCAAATCAGCAACTAGCTGAACGATCTTTCAAGATTTTTGACATAATCCGCTATGCCCTCGACCAACGAAACCAACAGATGGAGCAAGAGCAACATAGGCGTCATCCCCGTCAACGGACTATAATCGTCGGTATGCGATGTTATCTGAAGAGCGTGAAACCGCCAGGTGCTCATCGCAAATTATACCCAAAATGGGATGGCCCATATAGGATTATGAAAAACCTCGGAAAAAATCGTTATGAAATCCTCGACCTCCGGGATCATTCCAAACTAAAGATCATTCACGCTGACAATTTGAAGATAGCTTCCGAACAACACCTTCCCAAAAAACAGCTGCCAGGCGTTCGAGCCGCCTATCCTTCAAAAGGTCAAGATATTAACAAATCGGGCAGGGATAAAAAACTGAAGTGGTCACCGCGGGAACCGCTACCCATGACGAAGATTGGTACCTCGTAATACCACCAGTACTCGAGGCAATCTCTGAACAAGAGGAGGCCCCAGAGCCAAGCGTCCCATCGGACCCAGACCCTGGAGAAACCCCTTCGAGAGGATCACTCAGTGGAACTCCACCATCTCCTCCAACTCCACCATCTCCTCTGTCACCACCCTCACCGATTGATGATCGACGCACGGACCCTACATACCGCCCGCAAATGCATCACCCACGTGAACTAGAACCTTCACATAAGAAACGAACCCGCTCAGAATCGAGCTCAACGGTCGACCCCCATTGCCACCAAAACGAGGCCGACCCCTTCGCCCACAAACACAAGTATCACACAACCACCCCCAGCTCCGTATAACCTAAGGCGTAGAAATGAATAAAATTGTCCCCCTTATAATTTTCCAAATTATTTACTCTTGTAGCCCTAGCATTAAAATTTCTACCGGAGTTGTTATAGAAAAACTTGCAGAAGGTAAATTTTTGAAAGGGCACGCAGACCTTTATATAAATTTGCAACCCCCTGCTAGAATTAAAATCAATCTCCTTCAGATACAAACCCAATTAAAAACGTTTGAAAGTAAAGTCCAGAATTCTTTCCAAGGAAAAGATCAGATTAGTCGCGTTCTGTTAGAAAATACCCTCGAAAATATTCAAACTACAGCACGCGCCCTATCAGAAATATTAGCCTTACCATGGATACAAACTGAAACTAAAAATTCAGAAAACTTTAACCAAAGAAGTAAAAGGGGACTGATAGATATAGGAGGGAAACTGTTCAAAGGTTTATTCGGATTAGCAACCGAAGAAGATATTAAAAGAATTGAACTTAAATGAATCTCTTCGCGCGAAATCGACAATATAATGGACACATGTTAGAACAAACTATTAGGTCATTACACGAAAACAATCGCTTCCTCCACTCCCTTTCGGACAGATTCACATACCTTGAATCCATGTTAGCTCAATACAAAAACACAAAAGATATCTAGAATTAATAGAGATAATGAACCTACAAGTAACCCTAATCGATAAATACTTACAACGAATAACTACGATTCATTCCAAGGTTTTGCGTGCAACCCAGCTAGCCCATGGAAAAATCACTCTTTCCACCCTAATACCATGGGAAATACTTCAGTCCTTGATTCACACCGCCCAGTCACAATTAAAATTATCACCCATATTCCCACTCAACCACACTAATTACCCTCAATTTCTAGAATACACCTGGACTGTACATGGACCACGCCCCTACACATACCTCATAATTATACCATTTTTCGATGTCCTCACTTATGACGTATATAAATTTCACCCTTTCCCAACACCCTACCAAAACAACTCTAATGTCTATCGATTGTATTTACCCACCGTACCACCTTACCTTTTCCTCACCAAAGATCTGTCAGCTTATTCTATGATGTCAGATAGCGACGTCCGGCATTGCCGATTCCCGCAACCAAATAAACAACTCGTCTGCCCTCCACTCAAACCAGTTATTCTTCCAACTACTAGGTCTTGCTTTATCGACTTAATTCGTGACGGCATGCCCCGGTATGTTCATTTAAAAAATTTCATTCCCCTAAAACCATCCAACTACGAATTGGACCAGACATCTGGGTTTCTCTCGCGAACATGACTGCCGCTACTCTCGAGTGTCTGTCAAATTATTCCCTCATCACAATCCCTATGGTTATTCGCTACCAATTGGTTGCTCCTTGCGTTCAAAAGCCCTCCAAATATACAACCCGTACAAGGTTACTTAATAACTCATACCCTTCCCGTCGCAAATTAAATTTAAACCCGTCATAGAGATCTTAAATCTCTCCATAAAACCTGTAACCATCCTACCCGAGCTACATGCCCCTGAATGGAATGATCAATTGAGCCGGTTTAAAATTTCGGATGATAACCAAAATAACCTCTTACAAATACTACAACCGGTAACCATTTTCTCAACATCTGCCGTTAGTATCATTATTGTATGTGCTATTATCCTCGGTATATTTGTGGTGAAAAGATCATTCTGGGAACAAAGAAAACCAAGAGACACGGAACATGAAACTATTTATGCACGACCAAGAGTGCGTACCCAGACCACGTGAACTAGACTTAACCACCCGACTTATGTTGTATATATAAATCTGTATTATAAAACCCATAGTTATCATCTAGTTAGCATTAGTTAGGATGTTACATTATTATATTAATATCATTCTAGAGAGGAGAGCCCTGTAAAAATGAACCATAAATAATTCCCATATTCCTATATTATTTTATTCTTCATGTAATTCTTGTATTCATTTATATAGTTCTTGTATCCATTTTAAGAAAAAGTATCCATTTTAAGAAAAGTATCCATTTTAAAAATTCATGTGTTATATGGTTCATGTATTTATATAATCCTGTGTATTCTTATATATTTAACTTTATATAATGCCTATACTCATATGTATGTACGTGTGTGTATTCATTTTTACATAAGGACCAAAATCGCCCAACGCGAGTTTGGATAAAATTTTTGATTTGCTTTCTACTTTGCTAAATAATTGGTGGCCTGTTGTTTTTTAAAATCTCATAATCATTTTTTTAGATTTTCGCTTAATAAGGAATCCTGCTTAAGCTTTGCAATGTTCATATTTTGTATACATTCTCTTTCGTTATAAAAGATGAGATCATGTCTTGCCTAATCATTAAAATTGTACATCTTAAACCTTAAAATTTTACTCATATGCATATTTCAGTGTAAAGATGCATAGTCCGATTTCCACTTTTAGTTACCTTGGCAGATCATGATAACATCAGATCTGAAAAGTCGCGGTTTAAGATAAAAATATGGTTTCGTCTTCAAATATTTTGTTTACTCGTTCAAGCCTTACCACAGCTGAAAATTTACTTTATTTTCGAATATTGTACAAAAATAATACAGCCTTTTAGCATTTAATAATAATGATGTTAGCAGTTTTTGGGTATATAAACCCCAGTAAAAATCTTCCATTGTCATTCAGAAGCTAATTCAGAGGCTGAGCACTACCTGTACATTTTAACAGTAAATTACAGTAAAAGATAGTTTTTATCTTATCCTTCGAGCCTTGCTCTCTTCAGAAGAACTTAGTCATTAAACTTTCCGGATACGCTATAAGAAGAGTCCGGAACCTTCAGCATTTTTAGTAAGTCTATCAGAGTCCTCCGAGCCACTATAGAAGAACTCGGAGAGTAATATAGAAGAAAACTACTGCAAGTCACACATCCGTTGCTGCCACCTAACTAGAACCCCCGTCAATGTGCCAGTTTGGTTATATCATTGAGCTTTAGTAGGTTTAGCTCTTTAAATAATGCAGTAGAGTAATCAAGGAAATCAGCATCAGATAATAACATTATTGCTCGTTTTTGGATGACAAAGATACCGTTTAATGTGTTGTTGGCGGAGCTTCCCCAAACAAGGGTGCAGTACGTTATATAAAGAAGAACAAGAGTATGATAAAGAGTCAATAAAACCTGTTTAGGAACTACATTTCTAAGTTAGAGACTAGATTTCTAAGTTTAAGCATTGTAGCAACGCTCCTTGAAATCTTTTTCGCAATATAATTTACATGATCACTCCATTGCAAATTCTTATTTCGCATTACACCAAGAAATTTTGTTATAGTACACTCCTTTATAGCGATTTCATTAACTTAAGTTCCTCAAAATATACATTTCTTTTGTTAGTAAAAATCATGAAATTTGTTTTACTGGTAATTACAGTACGAAGAGTTTATTGGTGGTCAACCATTTCATTACACTGATGAATTCCGAATTAAATATATTCTTAGCTGAATTAACATCTTTGCAAGAAAAAGAGAGTTGTATCATCTGCAAACATTATGAAGTTCAGTATATCAGATGAACGTGGAAGGTCATTTATATATAATAAAAATAACAGTGGACCCAGAACTGAGTCCTGTGGTACACCATGTTCGACAAGCGCTTCAGTTGAGGAAAACTTGTTTACCGATATAAAATGATATCTATTGGACAAAACTTTTAAACCAATCACTGAGTGCTCCTCTAAAGCCGTAACAATATAATTTATTAAGTAGAATATTATGGTCTATTGAGTCCAGGGGTCCCCAACCTTTTTGTGCCGAAGAGCACATTCAAGACTGCCGGTAGTGCGGCGGGCACCATTTACTTTTTCAAGGCAAATTTATAGTTGGACTTAATAATGAACATAATACACAAAAAAAAACATTTAATTCCTATGTAAAATAATGAACATAATTCACAAAAAAAAACAAGGATGGGCTAACTAAGAATCTTAGAAAAATTATCAAAACGATAACTTAATTTATTTATAAAGAAATAATTATTTTCAAATAAATGAGCATCTGTTTCCGTAATTAACTACTAAAATTTAATAAAATGTTAAGTATGTTACATATTTTAAATATTTAGTAACTAAATACTTAAAATATGTAACATACTTAACATTTTATTAAAAATTTAAATAAAAACTTATCAATCGTAGTCAGTCAGTGGCGGGCACACGCAAAAGGGTCGGCGGGCACCATGGTGCTCGCGGGCACAGGGTTGGGGACCCCTGGACTCTATTCCATCAAACGCCTTACTCAAATCCATAAATATTGATATAATTATTTCTTTGTTCTCTTTAGCTATATTTGCAATTTCCACAAGATTTAAAATAGCCATTTCCGTTGTTTTATTATTACGAAAGCCATACTGATTTGGAGATAATAAATTGTAGGATTCTAAATATCGTTGCATTCTACTTTTTACAATTTTAAAAACTTTGCTGAACACAGATAATGAACACACCAGCCTGTAATTTGTTGCTCGTATATCACCCCCTTTAAAAAGAGGTGTTATACAACCAGTTCTTAGCAGTGATGGAATATTCCTTTGGAAATACTTTGATTGATAATTTTAACCAAAGTTACAGATATCTTAACACGTTTCAACATAGGTACAGGAATGTTATGAATGTTATTTTTTGTATATTTTAATTTAGCAATAATATTCCGGACCTCAGTAAAGGTAGCAGGAACAAAAGAAAATGAATTTAGTGGGCTGGGTGGCATATATTCCAGAGGTGAGTGATCTTTATTTAGTAATTATGAGCGAAACTTATCCGCTATTGAAGTAAAATGTGCATTTAAAGAGTCTGCAATAGCAGTATCATCTGTAATTTCTTTATTATCAACATTTCATTTCCTTACTGAATTTTTCTTAATTCGTTTTCCGAGAAGACTGTTTATCGTTGTCCAAGTGTTTTTCATGTCTCCTTTATGTTTGTAAAATTGATTGTTATAATAGTTACATTTTGCAATTTTGATTATTTTAGTTAATTTGTTTCTGTATTGAGTATATTGTATTTTAGGAATTTTGCTCTGTAATTGCAATTTGAATAATTTATCTCTGTTCTTTATTGAAGTGATAATTTCTGGAGTGATCCATGGATTTGCGACACATTTGGGCGAAACTGTTTTTCTTCTTAAAGGAAAGCAAATATTAAAAATATGGAATAAGGTGTCATAGAAGAACTGAAACAGATGATCTGGGTCATTTATAGGTTCGTCACAGTCAAATCGAGTATTTTCTGCAGCTTCAGTAAATTTTCTTTTGTTAACCTCTGAGAATATTCTGTAATCAATAGTTGTTTTGTCCGCAACCTGAACAATGTTATTGACTATAGCGTAAGTAGGAAAATGATCACTGATGTTTGTGGTTATAATTCCAGAATTTACGAGGGCATTGCTATTTACAAATATACAGTGGTGTAGTGCTAAATAAAGAAGTGAGGGAACGCATTTTGAAAGTGTTACTCAGATGCGGGGGGGACAATGGCGAGCGCGGCGAGCCCATACAGCTGGGGGTCCGGGGGCACTGTAAGCCCCCCGGGAAATCTTTTGAAATCTGACCAATTTCAGGGATATTTTGAGGTCATATGCACTGGATATTAGGATATATTCCAAGGCTGAAGATGCAGTATTTCCAGTGTCATTAGATATACGACATCCAGTACGATCAATAAAAATAGCTAACAACTGGAATGATTAACTAAAAAAAAGTTAACAACTGGTACGCCGTGGTGACTGTTTCATTAGATCTTTATAGGCTAGCATTGCCTCAGTCGAAGCTAAAAGAAATGAAGCAGTTAATGATTCTTTCTCATATTTCTTCTAGGGGTGGGAATTAAAATTTCATGACGTTAGAGATTTGTAAGTTCGGATTTATTTGAATAGTGAGGGAACGCCGTTCCGTCTACCAAAAAAGGTAAGGGAACGCCGTTCCCACGCGTTCCCACAGCACTACACCACTGCAAATATATTATCAAATTCTGGAGGCTCCCTAAAAGATAGAAATCGGAAAGAGAGTAATCGGTCTTCGAGTTTTTATAACCTATGTGCATTACCTTACATTTGTCCAAGTTGAATGGCATCTGACTAGTAGCAGACCATTCGCCCAATCTGTCAAGATCATTCTGAAGGTTCTTACGCCCTCTTCAGTACCTACACTACTTCCTAATTTCGTATCGTCTGCAAATTTGGAGATTGTACTTAGAAGCCCGACGTCTATATCATTAACAAAGATGATAAAAAGTAAAGAACCCAGAACGGAACTCTGTGGGACACTACTGGTGGCAGGCGCCCACTCCGAAGACACTCCATTTATTACCACTCTCTGCTTTCTATCGTGTAACCAATCCTCAATCCAGTTGGAAACGAGCCCGGCGATTCCTAGTCCTTTGACTTTAGCAAAGGCTTTTTGAAAGTCGAGATACACTATATCTATTGCCCACTTGCATCGTATAGTGTATGCAATATGCATATTATGAGAAAACTAACAGGTTTGTCAGACAGGATCTATGTCGCCTAAATCCATGTTGAGAATAAAAAATTAGATAGTAAGATTCTAGATGATACACAATACGTTTTGTAATGATGGATTCCAACAGTTTGCCGACAATTGAGGTTAAACTGATCAGAATTTTCCCTATCACCCTTTTTAAAGATTGGTGTTACATTTGCTAACTTCCAGTCGGTTGGAACTTTCCCTAACTCGATTGATTGTTTGAATATGGTTACTAAGACATCAACGATGTTGTGACTAACCTCTTTCAATACTCTTGGAAGAAATAAGTCGGAGCCAGGTGATTTGTATTTATTCAACTTATCAATTAATTGCTGTACCTCATTTCTCGTAAAACTTGTGGTCTCTACGGGATGGTCACCGTTATATGTAATCCGAGGAGTTGGCACTTCGATTGCGTCTTCCTCCATATAGAGGATCAAAGTCATAATAGGCTACTATCCACAAATATGTTACACACTATATCTATTTATAACTGACATGCAAATATATCAGATCCAAAGAATCCAGTCAATTTCATTATGGTACCCATCAATACCAGTAGGGGCACAAGAAATTGGCCTGTACCTTCTTCCCACTATAAAGCTTCTATAATATTTAGATTCCGTTCTGGCCATGTAGGCCTTCAGGCTTACTTACACCGGATTGGACTAGCTTTCTCCCCATTATGTGTTAGTTGTAATTTACCAGAGACACTGTCCCATTTCTTTTTTTGTCCATGTTATACTAGGCAAAGGAAAAAATTAAGATTCTCTCTTTTGCAATATGGTGTCAGGAACTTTACTTTATCAGTCCTATTAGGTGGGGATAGTTTTTCTCCCCCATTGATACACTTCACTATGGACCAAGTATTCAAGTTTGTAGTGGCATCTGGGCGGTTGAGAGAGTTTTAAATCTTGCATTGTATACCGATTTTCATTCCCACAGGTTTATTAATCTGTTACCTCCTAGTTACTCCATCTGGCTGTTACTGTTGACTTAGTACTTGGTTCCATTTTTATCAGTAGGAACAGTGGAAGTTCTCCTGGAACAAGGTGTTTTGGTCTTGGAGGATGTAAATAGCCTTATTGGCTGAGCTCCTCCATATAAAACTTCAAACAATCAATCAATACCAGTACCGTGCCAACCAAAAATAAGTCACGGTCCATATCAATCGTGGACCAAGTCACAATTTACATCCATATACATTACAATATATATACTTAGGAGGAAAAGTGTAGGTGTGGCTGTAAAGACTACAGTAATGTAGAAATATGTGTGCACCCATTTTGGGTCTCCCATTTAAAGGTGTTTGTGGGGCAAGTGAAGATCATGAGTTTTTCAATACCTCACAGTACTATGGGGGGCACCACTTGGCAGAGGAATCTTTTTAAGGTTATTATGTGTTTTATCACACAGTCATTTTACACACCAAAATACATTTTTCTAGTAGTATTTGATGTGATTTGTTCAAATATGACCTCAATTTCCGTCGGAAATGAGATCCAACAAAGTTATAGTACTTTGAAGTTTGGCTCATTTTCAAGGGAAATGGAAGTCAAAATCTAAGCAAAACATCAAATATTACTAGAAAAATGTATTTTGGTATTAATTAACCTTACCTAACCTAACCCTGGCTAAACGAGCCTAACCCTGGCTAAACGAGCCTAACCCTGGCTAAACGAGCCTAGAGTATTACCTTATTATGGATTAGGTGGTGGATACAGACGAGAGCTCGTTTAACCAGGGTTAGGATCGTTTAGCCAGGGTTAGGCTCATTTAGCCATGGTTAGGTTAGGTAAGGTTAGGTTAGGTTAGGTTAGGTTAGGTTAATTAATACCAAAATACATTTTTCTAGTAATATTTGATGTGTTTTGCTTAGATTTTGACTTCCATTTCCCTTCAAAATGAGCCAAACTTCAAAGTACTATAACTTTGTTGGATCTCATTTCCGATGGAAATGGAGGTCATATTTGAACAAATCACATCAAATACTACTAGAAAAATGTATTTTGGTGTGTAAAATGACTGCGTGTGATAAAACACATAATTACCGATTTTGACTTCCATTTCCCTTGAAAATGAGCCAAACTTCAAAGTACTATAACTTTGTTGGATCTCATTTCCAACGGAAATGGAGGTCATATTTGAACAAATCACATCAAATACTACTAGAAAAATGTATTTTGGTGTGTATGTAAAATGACTGAGTGTGATAAAACACATAATAACCCTTTTTAAATAGGGTGTGTAAGGACAGAGTATCCCCTAACCCAAGATGCTGCCTCCCTATATCCCACAACACCTGTGTTGAGCTGTGGGATCTATCACCCAAATGCACATAATATATGTGAAATAAACTAGTACCATTCATGTAATAAAAATGGGCTTAAACACCATCACCAGATGTCCCTTGCAGACATCCAACCCTTTTATCATTTTATACACCTCTATCATATCACCCCTTAACCTCCTCCTTTTTAATGAGAACATGCTTAGATACGCCAGTCTTTCCTAAAAGTCAATTGTCTTAGAGATAGGATCATTCTTGTTGCTCGTTTCTGTACTTTTTCCAGTTTTTCAATATCTTGTATCAAATAGGGACTATTAAATTGAATGCAGTATTCGAGGAGGGGTCTCACATATGAAATGTATAGTTGCTTTACAATATTGGGTGATTTGTATTCAATATGTGTCTGCATGAGATTGAGTCTAGCATTTGCTTTATTTCTGATTACCATACAGTGATTTGAGGGTTTAAGTTCATTAGTCACAGTGACACCCAAGTCTTTCTCTTTATCATCATTTTTAATCCAAATTCCATTCATATTGTATTCAAATTCTGGATTTTTTGGCCTAATATGCATAACCTTGCACTTATCAACATTAAATTTCATCTCCCACTTATCTGCCTAGTAGGGTAGGTTGATTTTGGAACTGTGATCTTGGACTAGTCTAGATAGAAAGGTATTAATGTATAAAAAATGTTGCACCAACTCATATTTGTGAAAATGATTGTATTTTTTGAGGATTGTTAATTATTTTTAAGTTGTAAAATTGCTGAATTTTACGCATAAAATCGCACGCGCAGCATTCGCGCAATGTAAACAAACAAAATATCAGACCTAATTTCATTAAAATAAATTAAAATTCGGCTTTTTTAACAAAATGATGCTTGAAACTTATTGTAAATACATTATACTATAGATGTTTATTAGTGTATTATTTTGTATTTTTTAATGATATTTACCTATAAAATGTGTATTAAATTAAGTTATTTTATGATGCGTTCATTTAATTGTGTTTATTTTCAGATATTTCATAAAAATGGGTAAAAAATGGAAATCTGCAGTGTTAACTCGAAGTGATAAGTGATAATGCCAAAAATTCAGTGGCCAGCCTTCCCCTTTGGATAAAACAGAGCCTTCTACCCTCCACCAAGTTATTCAATACAGTTATTTCCTCCAAAACAGTCACCCGGACTTGAAAGACTATGATATTACTAAAATGATAGCAAAGGATGTGATTGAGATCTGGCAGGCAGTGAACCCGTGGCTGCCCCTGTATGAGGAATATTATGCAGTGAAATTGGTGGATAAAGTGTGCTTCAAGAAAGCAAAAGAGAGAAACAGGAAATCTCTTTCTACAGTCCAGGAGCAGAATCTGGAGGAAAAGCTGGATAAACTTTTTGACATTTCTGCTTGCACCTGTAAGCTACCTGTTTGTCCCTGTGATGACAATGCTGTGAAGTGCAAGAAAGAAAATTGTCAAACACAACACATAATCTGCACTTGTCCTCCCAGTAAGAAGGTAATGCTATTATTTTTTAAACTTTTAACTGGCCTAACTTAGTGCGATTAGGTGCTGTACAGAGAAGTTAAGGATGAAAATGGGGAGACTAAGCTGAAGAAAGGAAAGGGACAAGAGCACCATTTGACTTTCACAAAGGAGCCGGGAACTGAAAGTGGAACATATCTTACTCACAGAGTCATCCCAATTAAAGGTGCAACTGGAGTTCTTCTTGGTGAAGAAGTTGCTAGTGTCTTGGAGGAGTTTAACAGTGTTCATACCCTGAAAGCTGTCCTCCTTGACAACACAAATACAAACACTGGCTGGGAGAGAGGCCTTGTAACAGCTCTGGAAAATAAAATTGAGCTGAAATTGCACACCATTGGCTGTTCACTCCATCAGAATGAGCTTCCATTCAGAGCTGTTTTCAAGCATCTTGATGGCAGTACCAAAAGTCCCACTGCTTTCACTGGTCTGCTGCCCGAGAATGTGCTGTACTCCATGATGAAGTCTGATGACTTGGAAGTGAGAGAAGCTGCTCTCAAGAAAATTCTGTCCATCAGGTAAGCATTTATTAATTTAAAAAATGTGAAAAAAATTTTGATTATGGGGATTTATTTAATTAAAAAAGGCCCAAGTTCTCTAAATCCCCATAATCAATTTTTTTTTCACATTTTCTTATCCCAATTCCCCCCTTCCCCTCTGATAATGGAAATAATCTTACCTTCTTTCTGAAAAAAATTTGATTCTGGGGATTTATAGAAGTTTAATTTAAATCAGCAATTCTGAGACTAATAGGGATTAAATCTTAAACTGGAATAAAAAATAAATTAATTATTATTCTTTCAGAAGTGGGAAGCCAGCCAAGAAGAGGCTGAAGAAGATCACAGCCATCAACATTGAAGCTACCCACTGGTCAGAACTAATCAACCTTTCTCAAAGTGGCATCTGTGAACCTGCTCTCACAGAAGACTTTTCTGACCAGGAGCTTCAAGAAGCATTGCTGAATGGCACCAAGCTGGAGCTGCCTGATCTGCCTTCACATTCTCAGAGTGTTGAAAGGGCCGTGAAGCTGACAACTGAAGCTTCCCATACTGTTTATGGACTTGAATCAAGGCACAAACACATTCTGGTCAAAGCCCTAAGCCGCCAGATGAGGCCTTCCTTTGTTTCTAAGGGCTCTTACAGCGAAAATTATGATCTTGGGATCTAAATGTGTCTGTCTGACTCTGTACATATTTTTTTTTACTTTTTTCAATAAAATTGTAACTTTTTTCAGGATTTTTTTATGAAAATAGCATGTTTTTTTTGGCTGAAAATGCGATATTTTTCAGTATCATTTTTTGACAATTTTTGAAATGGTTTCCTCAAAAACCGGTTAAAGCTAGGGATCTGAAATTTTTTCTCAGTTATCATCATATTAAGCCCTGACTATCTTGACTAGTCCAAAGTCAATATCTAAAAGAATGCGGAAAATCAACCTACCTTACTGCCCAGGCTGTTACTCTGTCTAAGTCTTTTTGTATTGCCATTGCTCCTGCTACTGACTTAACATTATGGCCTAATTTTGTATCATCAGCAAATTTTGAGGTTTTACATGATAGGCCCTTCTCTAGATCATTTATATAGACAACAAAAAGCAGAGGTCCCAGAACAGACCCCTGTGGGACTTCGCTCAATACGGGTCTCTGAGTAGACTTATTTCCATTTAGATGAACTCTGTTTTCTATTTCTCAGCCATTCTTCTATCCAATCAGCTATATGACCTCTTATACCATGGGCTCTAACTTTTACCAACAATCTTGCATGCGGAACAGTATCAAATGCCTTTGCAAAATCTAAGTATACTATATCTACTGGCTCTTTATTGTCCAAATGCGATAGGACTCCATCATAAAATTCAATCAAGTTGGTTAGACAGGACCTTCCATTTCAAAAGCCATGCTGGCTATCATTTATAAGGTTGCACCCTTCAAGGAACTCAGTAACTTTACCTCTAATGATACTTTCGAGTAATTTGCAAATAATGGAGGTGAGGCTGATGGGTCTGTAGTTTTTTTGCGAAGTTTCTATTTCCTTTTTTAAAGATTGGAGCCACATTTGCTTTCTTCCAATCCTCTGGAATTTCAGTACATATCAATGATTTATTAAAAATAATTTCTAGTGCCTGTGCTATATTCTTTTTGACAGCTTTTATGACTATTGGATGCATTTCATCTGGCCCTGGAGATTTTTCTAGTTTTAATTTATCTATTGCTTTTTGGATATCTAGTTTTGTTACCCTTAATTCATTTATTTCTCTATCTTGTCCTGGTAGTATAAGATCAGGAATATTATTTAAATTTTCATTTGTGAATACTGATGAGAAGTATTTGTTTAGTTCTTCAGTTATTTCAAGATCATCATCTATATGGAGGGGTAGTGATGTGAGTCGTTTTTATTGTCGTTTTTTTTTGTTTTTTTTGTCGTTTTTTTTGTTTAAAACGAAGGTAGTCTGTTTTTTTTGTTTTTTTTGTTTTTTATTGTTTTAAACTTATCCCATATTTTTCTTCCTTTAATCTAATAAGTATATTAGTATTACCTATAATTTACTATACTACCATACTTATACGGTTATACCTAGTATATATAGTCATCATTTAGAAAAACTGAATCACACAAAAAGTATATAATAGAAATAAAAAGTGAGGGTTTGTTTTTCCTATGTATATATATTTTTTAACTAGAACATGAAACATTCTTCCTCGTTTCAAACAATATACATAATTGTGATTGGCAAGAGTACCAGTATATATAATCCAGATAGAAAAAAAATATTCACCTTTTTGTTAACCTAATGTTGTTTAACCTTCATTTCCATGGAAGAATCATCACTAGATTGGGTAGAGCATATATGCTAGTTTCAATATCACAGGTACTGGTATAATATACATAATAAAAAATACATAATACTGGTATAAAACAATATATATAATTGTGATTGGCAAGAATACCAGTGTATATATATATATATATATATATATAATATATATATATATATATATATATATATATATATATATATATTCCAAATAGAAAAATAAAAAAATAAAAATATTCATCTTTCTTTAACCTTTGTGTTAACCTAATGCTGTTTAACTTTCATTATCTGATTCTATTTCCATTGAAGAATCATTATCACTAGATTGATTAGAGCATATAGTTTCAATATCACAGGTACTGGTACTTATTGCAGATTTGGATGTTGACGAAGCCAATGTAGCACCATGTTTTACTTCACTTTCTTGGAATTTTGCATTTTGGGATATAAATACAAGCTTTGCTGCTCTGTCTGTGCTTAATCAGTTTCTTTTGGCTGTATGGATATTACTGTATGTGCTAAATGATCTCGGAGGTAATGAAAGGGCGAAATAGAGGTGTATGAGTTTGTGTAGGTATATATGTGAGTATGCGTGCGTATGTATCTGGAATTCTGGATGTATGCGTATGTATGGGGTATATAATAGATATAAATATGTGTATATAAGTATTTATGTATATATTGGTATATATGTATATGGGTGTATGTGTATGTATATATATATATGGATGGTCTCGGGGGGAAAATATGTCATCGCAGGTCTAAAGGATAGTTAAGTGGGAGATTCAAAATCCGAGGCATGGATGGGAGAGTCCTGGAAAGGTTGGACAATGGGCAGTCAGCTCCCAGCCAGTGTTCTCGCAAGTTTAATGGATCTCAAGATACAAGATTTTCAGTGCAAGAAAGAGGCCAGTTTTTTCTGTAAATAGGCTGAAAAGGGCATTCTATACTGGTACCATATGGCCTATTTTATTATTTATTTATTTATTTTTATAATATATATCATTGCAAAAGTATACCTTATAATTAAATTGGTAATATCTATATTAATTATTAAAAAAAAACAAAAAAAACAATAAAAAACAAATAAAACGACAAAAAAAACAACATGGACATAAAAAAAACGGTTTTTTAACATCACTATGGAGGGGGCCAATTTTCTTTTTCACTCTACTTTTCAAATTGAAGTGACTGAAAAACTTTTTAGGATTGTTTTTTGAATTCTTGGCTAGGCTTTTTTCCAGGTCTCA
The DNA here is from genome assembly GCA_023014485.1 of Bathynomus jamesi. Classification (NCBI taxonomy): domain Eukaryota; kingdom Metazoa; phylum Arthropoda; class Malacostraca; order Isopoda; family Cirolanidae; genus Bathynomus; species Bathynomus jamesi. The sequence goes on along the minus strand of JAJOZX010012830.1, from coordinate 71,242 downwards.
TTTGCTATCTCTGATTACTTTCTTGCAAATGCTTCTTTTACTTTTATATATTTCGGAGTCTGTGCCATTTTTAGTTCTTTTGAATTTATGAAATGCTTTTGTTTTTTCTCTGATTGCTCTTTTTACATTGCAGTTTATCCAAGGTTGTTTTTTATTTTTTCCACTTCTGATTTTACACTGTGGGATATGCTTCCTTTGTATGTTCATTATTATACTTTTAAATTTTTCCCACATACTAGTTACTGTCTGTTCAGGCTGTAGAATATCTGTCCAATTTATTAGACAGATCATTTACTAGTCCATTTATATTTCCTCTTTTAAAATCTGGAACTTCTACTTTATTTTCACTAGGTCATGAATTACAAACAATATTAAACCGAAGGATACAATGATCACCTGAACCTAGTGTTTCTGAAACCGAGATATCCTGGAAGGTGTCTGGATTATTTGTTGGAATTAAATCTAGAATGGCATTGGCCCTGGTTGGCTCCTTTACTAACTGGGTTAAACCATTCTCAATTATACAGTCTAAGAATCTCTCATTACCTTCTGGTGTTTGTAATATTTCCCAGTCTATATACCTATAATTGAAATCTCCAACAATAATAATATTGCTTGTCATTGCTTTATTTATTTCATCAATAAGTTTATTTTCTACATACTTATTTTCTTCTCTACTTTTGGGGATTCCTCCAACTGAACATCCCTCAGGTGGTCTATAAATACCCCCTCTCCTGATTTTCCGGGCATTTTTATGCCCAATATCTATCCATACAGATTCAACTATTTCCTCTTTAACGGAGGTAACTTCAACTGGATTCAGATTTGTCTTGGCATAAATAAATACTCCGCCACCCTCTGAATATTTACGTTCATAATAAAAAAGTTCATAGCCATCAATTTCATAAGTAATGGTATGATCTCTCTCACTAAATAGACTATTTGGTATCGTACTGAATTTTGTCTAAGTTTCAGTGACAATCATAACATCAGGATTTTCAATACCTATGTATGCCTTGAATTCATTTATTTTATCTCAGATACTTTTTGCATTTACATAAAAAAATGACAAAGAACTCTTGGAATATTTTGCTTGTAATTTAGTCTGGTTCTTGTTCTGTGATGGTATATTATTTGCATCTCTCTTACTTTCTTTGTTGACCTTTTTCTTTTGAGTTTTGATTATATATTTTATTAGTTTATTGTTATCAAGAGTATTGGTATTTGTACTAATTAGGCCTATTCCTTTAGTTTTTAGTCAATTATATGATACAATCTTTGATAGTAAATCAGTTCCTTTACTATTAAGGTGAATTCCATCTCTGTTATAGAACTCTCTTTTTTTTGTAAAATTTATTCCACAGTTCGATATATGTAATTTCCATGGTCTGACATAGTGTCTTAAGCCTACTATTTATATATAATGCTTGTGAGTACCACTTATTATTCTCATGTATCCTGGGAATTATACCTGTGATAGATGTTTTAAGGTTAGGTCTCCGTTCCTTTAACTTTGTTAATAGCTGTTTATATGACTCCATGATTTCTTTGGAGTGCTTACCCTTTATATCATTTCCACCTACATGTATAACCATATTCTTTGGTACAGTTAGGTCAATACCAGATCCTTTTTCTATAATTTTATTACTAATTCTATTTATCCCTGCACCTGGATAACAGTAAGCTATGCTACCTCTAGGTAATTTAGATCCTAGGCCCCTCACTTGAGTCACCTATAATGGATGCTGGTTCAAACACACCTATAGCTTTAGAGTGCCTGGGTTTATATGAATGAGTCTGGATTATTTTTGCTAACATTTTGTTTTATAGGCCTACTTTCTTCAGCTTTCTCATCTTGATCCTGGACCAGCGAGAAAGTATGAAACTGATTGGTTAGTTCTATAAGGACACTTTTCCTTGGCTCTTGAATTCTAGCTTTCCAGGTTTTCCTAGGTTTAGTCCACTCAGCATTTTCAGAAATTGTCTGAGGATATCTAGGCCTGGGCTCACTATGAGGTATAGGGACATTTAAGTTTATTTGAACTGCTACTTCACTAGATTTAGGCTCAACTGCAGTATCTCTATAAGTTGGTGTGGCCTCTCCCTCACTAATAGACCCTCTGGACTTATTAAAATTTTTTATTACAGTACTACACTTGTCACAAAACCACATCAAGTTGACATTAAGCTTAGAAGCAGCATTTATACCTTTATATATATCATTTTAAGGCCTTTGCAGCTTACATGATACCAGTCATCACAGCTATCACATGCAATAGCTCTATCTATACTCTTAACTTCCTTTTTACAAACTCCTACAGTCACTGTCAAAACCCATTTTTGTAGGGTAGGCTGTTCCTAAGTTAGGTCCTAGGTTTAAAAATTTTGTTGACTCACCAACTTTGATACTATCAAGTTATATCAAAATAGTTACTCAGGTTAGGTCAAGTGGGAGTCTTACCTTGTGGTTAGGCTAGGCTATCAGAATAAGCTAAGCTAGGCCTGTACAAACAAGTACAGGTAACACCAGAGTGATCTTATACCAGTCAAAAAACAATTCCAAAATGCAGGATCAATCTCAACTGCAGCCCTAGAAAACTTTTTCAACACCTCACTTGTTACCAACACGCAGGAAAGGTAATAATGTTAATAAAGAAGCGCAAAAGTCAATTCGCTAGAGCACAGCCAACACGTCCGATCACCATTAGAAGGATACAATTAGAAAGTGATAAAGTCTAAACGGTAATTAACAATTGATAGAAGTTTTAGGTATGAATCTTAGTATATGGGCCTAGGCCTAATTGGCAAAGCCTGGCCCTTTGATGTAACACTTAGACCCTGCACTTACTGTAGCGAAGAACTCATTTAATGTATGAGCTATATCTTTATCACCGAATTTCAGTACACCATTTCTATCTTTAATGGGGCTTACAGAGTTTTTAATTGGGTTTCTGCTATTAACATGGGCAAAAAATTCTTTAGGGTTAACTTTACAGAGAGCGGCAACTCTAGCTTCTTCACGTTTGGCTGATCTAATTAAGGACTTAACCCTCCTACGTAGGTTTATATAGTTTTCTGAATCAGTCTGTTTGAAATGTGACTTAAGTAGTTTGAGAGATTTTAAGTTGCTATTTCTCCGAACTGGCCTGAGTTGTTTCCCGAAACAGTTGAATCAACTACTGGGGGGGGAATTATTTACAAAATGCCATGACCTGAAGTTCGTCAAAAATATATTTTTCTAGTGTATTTTCGTGTGCTCTGTTCAAATATGACCTTCATTTCCTAGTAAATTTATAGTTTCAACCACAACTTGTTTTGAAAAATAAAAATTAGGTTTTCTGGTGGTTTCTGATGTGATTAATCCGAAAATGACATTCATTTCCATCGCAAATTACTCATTTTTGTGACCCCCCCCTCACAATATGGGGGAATGCGTGGGAAATCAAGGTTTTTGGGTGGGGGGGATCAAAAACGAGTGATTTGTGACGGAAATGAATGTCATTTTGGGATGAATCACATCAGAAACCACCGGAAAACCTAATTTTTATTTTTCAAAATGAGTTGTGGTTGAAACTATAAATTTACCACCTAACCTAACCTTTAGGACTGATCAATTTGTGATGCGTGATTGGTTAATATTCATCTTTTAACCCGCTCATGCGCAGTTAAAATGGTATAATATATTGAATTGCCATTCAAAACTGACTAAGAAAATATATATGTTGTGCAGATTTGTATAAAATGTGGTTTTTTATTAAAATATATTTCCTATTTTTTATGTTTTTTCTATATATATATAATCAACTATTTGGTGAATATTTCCTATTTTTGGTGTTTCTGGCTACTTCTGTTTAATTCAATTTGTCCTGTTTCAAAATTAAATCATTATTACCAATTGGTCTTTTAGTTTGGCCTTTTTGTGACCACAAGTATGACGTCTGTCATATTGCCCTCGATGAAGACAAGAGTTCAGACCTTTTTTTCAATCACAGAATAATTAAGATATCCATGACCTGCCCTAAATGCAATAATGTTTGTATTTTAAGAAAAGACCAGAAGGTCTTTAGGTGCCGTAAAAAAAATCCTAAAAATAAACGTGTCATTTCGGAATTCAGTGTTTCAATCTTTAAGGGCACGCAAAATTTAGCGGACTACCCAGGCAAGGTGGGCACATATTACATTATCATTTGTATAATTTAGGTCTCAGGGTATGGGGAAAGATCATGCATCACAAATTGATTGGTCCTAATGTTTTGCAGACAGTTCAGTACGTGACACCAGTTAGATCAATTGAATACCTGGTTAGGTCAACTGTATGCCCTTGATGATTGGTTAGGTTAAGTCATGATATTTTCGTTAGTTTAAACGAAAATGACGAGTGCAAACTTTTCTAGTTAATTTTGAGGTGTTTTGTATGAAATTGCCATCCGTTTCCTGTGCAAATGTGTAGTTTTTGAGATGATGATATCTCGAAAACTATGCATTTGCACAGGAAACGGATGGTAGATTCGTGCAAAACACCTCAAAATTGACCAGAAAAGTTTGTTCTCATCATAAAAACAGACTGGGTGTAAAAATGAATAATTACCACGTGATCTTTATGGGGGCTCCGCCCCTGTACCCCTGAGACCTAAATTATACAAATGATAATGTAATAACGGTTACTATATATCTGTTATTATTGCTTTGTTATTTTCAAAACAAAGTGTGAAAATGCGAGCTGGAATGGGAGGGCACTGGTTACACTGGAGAGCCATGTTGATTCTGAATTTGAACTGAAAACAGGAGATGAAGGAGGAAGCAGATTGGTCGGTGATTTGCTGGATTAGGTCACGTGATGATAGAGTTCTGTGATTGGCTACCTCAAAAATGTTTACATAGTTCATCGCTAGATGGTGCCACCACCTGTTATAGTGGCGATAGAAATGCTCCTTCAAAAATCTTTTTTTTCAATAAAATAACTATCTCGTAAACTGAACATTTGCGGTGGAAATGTTATTGATAAATGTTTTGTATCTGTTGAGACATTAATGTAGAACCCTTCAAAATTGTCAGAAACATTCTGGGCTGAAAAGTAACTAATACCAAAAAACACAACTGATTACTTACTGAGTGTTATTAGACAGTCCTTCTTCTCTTTGCTCAATTTTTGAGTGTGTACTTGCTGGTGGGGATCTTTTTCCATTGTTTAGCCTCTTCCTTCTCTCCATTCCATCTTGTTCTCTCGTTGCTTCTTTTCATTCTCCCCTCTTCCCCCTGTCCTTTTTTTTTCGCAGGGCTTTTTCTACCAGTGTCCTCTCAGTTTTTTTTGGTTGGTTGATTGGTAATGTATGTCTATTACTGAGCATGCTCTATCACAGTATATAAATACTAATATGGAGAATAACTCTGGTGAGTAGCCAATTGGTTTCATCCACCCAGTTATTGACATAAAAGGAATTTAATAATTGTTAGATTAACTACCACTCAGTGGACTATTTCCTTACCTCCCAACTACCCACATGTATCAGTTTTCCGTATACTGGGGGCCCTGGGAGCAGTGGTGGCTCGTGACTAAAAATTCTAGGGGTGCTGTCTCTAAGAATGGGTTGAAATAATTACTGAAATAAAAGGATGAGCATTGAGTAATGAATAAAAGTTTCAAAAGTTATTGAAAAAGTTATTCAGTGAGCTCATCCTTATATTGTTCTTGATTATTTCAATTGTAAATAAAAAATGTAGGGGTACTGCAGTTCCGCAGTGCCTACCGACGAGCCACCACTGCCTGGGAGATAAAAATCTTGGTGTCATTATCACCAATTTTTATGTCTGAGTGTAGACTAGCCAACTATTTGACTGTAAATGCCTGTTAATCTGATTAACAGTGACTATCCTCACCTTCTCATGGAGAAGATGTAGCATTTAATTAGAAGAGAAAATATACAGTACATAGGATGAAACTGTTCATGATCTTTACCATAAGAAAAGGAAAAGTGAAAGTTAGAAGATAAAATTACAATTCCCCAGCATCTATTTTTTGTTGTAAAACTAGTTGCGCCTTTAATGCTGTTTGTCGCTGAGGTCTTGTCTGTCAGTGTTGTAGTCGGATGCGTTACTGCTCCTACTGTCAAGGGGATAGTTACTGGAAATTCAGTGTCTCAAGTTGTTACTGTTGGTGGAGAGGGCTCTCCAAAGTCCATTGTTTTGGGTCCAGACTCTTGGGGATACAAAAGAGAAATATCTCTTGTTGTGTCACCCATTGAAGTCCTTAATTTGACCACTCTTGTTACCCCATCTGCTCCTGGTCTGAGTTCTAAAACTCTAGCCAGAGGCCAGTATTGTCTTGGAGTACTGTCATGTATGAGAACAAGGTCCCCCTACCTTAATTATGTCAGACCAATCCTTAGTCATTTGTTTGTCTCTCCCTTAGACCCATCAAGTACTCAGTTTTCCACTGTTTAATGAAATGAGCTTTAACTCTAGTTAAGTGTTGTAACTTAGTCTGGAGTTCATCATGTCATTGAGTCCAGTTTGGGTCTTCTGAAGAGTCTATATTGTAGTCTGGCAGGAGACTAACTTGTTCTCCCTGAATCAAATGATTTGGAGTTAATGGTTCCGGGTCATTAATGTTGTCACTCACATAAGTGAGTGGTCTATTGTTGATGATGTTCTCAATCTCAGCCAGGAGAGTGAGCAACTCAAACAAGTGTATCTGTTTTTTACTAATTGCTTTTTTCAAGCAATTCTTTACTGTTTGTATATTCCTCTCCCAGATAGAACCATACCAAGGAGAGGCAACTGGAATATACTTCCATTTTGTTTGAATTTTGTACATATAATTTTGTGACTTTATTGCTTAACAAGTCATTAATGACCTGTTCACCAGCCTTGAAATATGTAGCATTGTCAGTCCAAACTATCTTGGGTACTGTCGTGCACAGAATCTCTTAAAGACAGCAACAAAAGATTCTGCTGTAAGGTCCTCCACAGTGTTCATCCAGATAAACAGCTCGTGAGGTAGCACATGTAAACAGTACAATGTACATTTTTTGTTCAGTGTCAACCACCCCTACAGTCAATGCCTACAGTCTCAAAGGGTCTGTTGAGAGTAACACTCTCCTCTTGCAAAGCAGGAGGATTTGGTTTCCTATAGTGCCTAGCATGAATACACCTACATGTGACACACTCATTCAGAACTGTTTTAACAGTGATCCTTCCCTTGGGTATCCAATAAGTTTTTCTTAATGCAGTTAGTGTCTGTGGTACCCCCATATGATGTACATCATTGTGTTTGTCTGATGATTAATGTTGTCAGATAGCTAAATCTTGGTAAAAGGATTGGATGTTTGCTTTTGTAAGACAGTTTTGATTTGTCTAATCTCCCTTTACATCTTAGAAGACCTTCCTCATCTCTGAACAAGTTTAGATCCACAACTACTGATGGTACAGGCTCTTTTGTTTGTTTCCCATTAGTCAAGAATTCTAACTCTTTATTGTACTCCTTTTGTTGTGCATGCCCTATCCAGTACTTGGTTGCAACTTCTGTATAATTGTGATTGTTCTTATTTAGTTGTTTATTAATTGTAGTTAAACAGTTGTGAGCAAACCTCAAACAGTAGGCTGTGACCCTGACAAGTTTGCTGAAATCAGAATAATGTTCATAATTAGTGATTGGTTCAACCTTTTCATTCGAAAAGATTAAATTTAATGTCAAGTTAACTTGTTCCCCAGGCCATTGGTCTGTATTACAGAGCCACTTAGGTCCCATGAACCAAGTTTTGTTTGACTTCAACAACTTGTAGGATAAACCTCTAGTCAGAAAGTCTGCTGGATTTTGTTTAGTTGGAACATAGTGAAAGTTGACTTGTAGGCTTTCATTAGCTTCAGCTATTTCTTTTAGCCTATTTCTTACAAAGATGTTCTTACTATTAATGCTATCATTCCGTATCCAGGCAAGACAAATCTGACTGTCGAGCCAGATGTGGATATCAGTTATGTTCACATCATGGTAAGCATCCTTAAGCAATGAAATGGTTTTAATGGCTAATGCAGCAGCCAATAGTTCCAATTGAGGTATGGTTTGGGTAGGTTTGAGAGGTGCAACTTTCCCTTTTGCATAAATTAAATGACTTTCTGTAGGATTTACAAGGTACACACAGCACCCATAAGCCTGTGTGCTTGCATCAGCAAACACATGAAGTCTGGGGTTTATCCCTAAACCCACAGCACCTTTGTATTTTAATGTTCTGCACTTTTGTTAAATCAGCAGCTAACTTCTTCCAAGATTTTTGATCTTCAGTTGTTATTGGCTCATCCCACCCAACATTTGTCCTCCAAACTTCTTGGAGGAGAATCTTTGATTTTATTGTTGAAGGCAGGAATAGACCCATGGGATCAAAAATTTTTGAAGCCTCTGATAATATTTGTCTTTTAGTGTTAGCTTCCTCCTCAAGTTTAAAACTTTAGTGCAGATTGAATCATGATTGTTAGAAGTTCATACCTAAAGTTTTAACTCTGTCTGATGGTTCAGTAAGACCATTATTATCCTTTAACATCTTTTTGTTTAAATCCTCATCATTTGAAATCCACTCTCTAAGTTCAAAGTTACCTTGTTGCATAATGTTTTGAGTGTGTTCATAGACCTCAGATAATTCAGATTTTGTTGATGTTGAGCCTATTAGATTGTCTACATAAAAATGTTCCTTGAGGAAGTTTAGTGTTAAAGAGTTATTAAACTGGTTATAATGATGTCTAATTGTCATTATGCTAATAGACTAGGTGAGCAACTGGCTCCAAACAACACAACATTGAATCTATAGGTTATGAACCCTTTATTCAAATCAAATGGATCCCTGAACCATAAGAACCTAAATTGGTTCTTATATTCATTTTTAAGATTTATTCTCAAAAATGCCTTTGAAATGTCACTGAGGCATATTTATCTAACCTGAACTTGAGTAAGATCTTCACAAGGTCAGAAATGAGATTAGGACCCTCAATCAGGCAATTATTCAAACTGTGTTTATCATTGTCTTTGAGGCTACAGTTATATACTACTATGAGTTTTGTTGTTGGGGCATCTTGTCGATAAACCCCCCTGTGGGTTAAATAATGACAACCATCTTTTTTAAAAGGGTTATTTGTTACTTCTTCAATGAAGCCTTTCTGTAGCTGTTCTTTGAAGACATCACTGTACATTTGAATTCTATTATCTTGTTTGAGCTTTTTCATTACTCTATATAAATGTCCTTTAGCTACTTTGAGATTATCTCTTAAAGTTGGACAATTTATTTTCCAAGGTAACTCAACAAAATAACTATTGTCCTTGCACTGAATGGTGTCTTCAAATCTTTCTACCATTAACTGATCTTCTGAAGTTTGATTTGTGTCATGTATACCCACAGATTCTAGCAACCATAAAGTTTGAATTGCCTCATCCAGAGTTTCATTTGATAGTGATGAATTAATGTTCTCAGTTGTTTTATAATATTATTCAAAGTGTTGCTATTCTTACAGGTGTTATGTAGGACTGAGTTGAGGCACATAGTATTTGTTAGTCATGAACTATTTTATTTTGGTTTAGGTCTAGGTTGTATCTGGATAGGTCACCCAAAGGGGCTATCCCTGATGGTGTCTGATAAGCTATACCATTACCTATCTTCACTATGCCCCTATGAATAAGATGAATATAATCTGCCCCCATTAACATTTCAATGTTAGCTACTGTGTTGTTTGTGATATGTCTATCAGCTATATTGTACTGTTTCCTCAAATGATTGATGATTTGTTCTAGTTTGGGTACAACCAGTTTGTTTTGTCCTCCTTTTCGAATAATGACTGTCTTAATTTTTTCTAATTCATTTTCTACATGTAATTCCAGGTCAATTGTCTTATAGCTATTTTTGTTTGAGTTATCCTTAACAAAGGATGTGATATTGAGTTCTTGTTCATTCAGGTTTGGTGTCAAACCCAATTTATTAACTAAATTTTGCGAAACAAATATTTGTTGAGAACAAGAGTCTATAAGACGTCTCACTGGAATGGTGCTACCCTCACCATTCACCAAGTCCAAAGTAATAGTTGGTAAAAGAACCTGTGTTTTTTGTTACGTTGTTTGAACAAACAGAATGTCCCATGAAAGTAGCATTTTCTTGATTACCTTTGTTTGGAGGAGGTATCTTTTGAGTTTGAGTATTGTTGTTTGGACACTTCAGTGAATCACACATTGATGAGACATGTTGTGAACTTTTACAAAACTTACAATTGAATCTTAACCTAGTTTTACAGTCTTTCTTATAATGTCCCTGGTCAGTACACTTTTTACATAGGTTCAACTGTTCACATCTTCTAGATCTTGAGTTAAAGTCTGAATATTTGCCACACCCAGTACTACTGTGTTCATCACTTGCACAAAATTTGCAATGTGGTGTGTAAGTTGAGGCAGCAGTTACATTAAAGTTCTGTAATGTAGGTGTTCATGTGTTACAATTGGTCACATTTGATTCTACAGTATCAAGTTTTGTCTGTTTGGCTGTAGCTAGTTGGTCTCTGGGGACAGTCTTTGGTTTATCCATAGCCTGGGTCTTATTTTGTGTTGATTTGGTCTCTGGCCAAGGGAGTCCATAAGACCCTTGTAATAGTTTTCCGTATGGCCAAGGGAGTCCATAAGACCCTTGTAATAGTTTGCCATATGGCCAAGGGAGTCCATAAGACCCTTGTAATAGTTTACCCTATGGCCAAAGTAGGCCATAAGACCCTTGTAATAGTTTACCCTATGGCCAAAGTAGGCCATAAGACCCTTGTAATAGTTTTCCCTATGGCCAAGGTAGGCCATATGACATTTGATGTTTGGCCAAGGTAGGCCATAAGACCTCTGTTGTTTAGCCCATGGCCAAGGTAGGCCATAAGACCAAGGTTCATTGTTTGGGCTATGGCCACAGTAAGCCATAAGACCAAGGTTCAGTTGTTGTTTGGCCCATGGCCAAGGTAGGCTATAAGACCTTTATTGTTTGGCTCATGGCCACAGTAGGCCATAAGACCATGTTTCATTGTTTGAGCTATGACCACAGTAGGCCATAAGACCAAGGTTCATTGTTTGGGCTATGGCCACAGTAGGCTGTAAGACCAAGGTTTGGTGTTGTTTTGGAGTCTTGTTAACCATTTATGTTTTAAAGGGACTTGTTGGTGAGTTAATTGAAATGTACTTCCATGTTTATGTCAAAATAGCTTAACTAGGTATTGTAATGAAATATAAGGGGAGAAAAAATTATCAGAGATGAGATATCAAATAAATTGAGTAATCAGACAAACAAGTTTTAAATTTAGTTAAATACCAAGTATTTATGTGGCACTCAGTTCTAAGCTTATAAAAGAATGGGACTCCTTAAATGTAAATGTTTCCTAGTTAGGTCCTAGGTTGTAGACCTAATTAGGCAAGTTTGTTACTTTAGGCTTGATTAAGTTAGGTTTAAGCTAGACCATTTAGCCTAATTCTGCAATTTTTGTTAAGTAAGGTTAAGCCTAAAGTATGTAAATTCTCCACACACCGGCCACCAATGTGAAAAATGCTCTGTATGAATTGGTCCCCAATTAACCCACCCCTAACATCTCCAGTCCAACTATAGAGTAGATTAAGCCTAGCCTTGTAGGGGTCAGCCTAGAGATTCTGGAAATGGTCCAGAGCTGGCAGAGTAAATTGAGGTCCACAGTAGGATTCTTCACCAAATTAGGTTAGGGTAATTTACCTTCACCTTAGACCACAATGTAGGCCTAATTTGTCTGACCCAACTTAATTTATGTCCCTTAATTAACTGGGCTAAAAAACATAACTGATCACTTACTGAGTGTTATTAGACAGTCCTTCTCTTTGCTCAATTTTTGAGAGCATACTTGCTGGTGGGGATCTTTTCTGTTGTTTAGCCTCTTCCTTCTCTTCATTCCATCTTGTTCTCTCGTTGCTTCTTTTCATTCTCCCCTCTTCCCCCTGTCCTTTTTTTTTCGTGGGGCTTTTTCCACCAGCATCCTCTTGGTTTTTTTCGGTTGGTTGATCGGTAATGTATGTCTATTACCGAGCATGCTCTATCACACAGTATATAAATACTAATGTGGAGAATAACTCTGGTGAGCAACCAATTGGTTTCATCCACCCAGTTATTGACATAAAAGGAATTTAATAAAATTTTGTTAGATTAACTACTACCTCCTCAGTGGACCATTTTTGTTACCTCCCAACTACCCACATGTATCAGTTTTCCATCCTACCTAACCTAACCTAACCGTACTACACGTTTACTTTTTGGATTCGTCCTTTGCTGGTTGCAATAAAAAGATTGCCGGTCTTCACGATAACAACACAGGTTATTGCACTTTGGACACTTTTGAAGTTGGAAGAATGCTGTGATCTTGAAAATATTTAATTGAAGCCGGATTATTATGGCCAAAACGTTCAATTGCTCGAATGAACGTCACACCACACCCTTCATACAATGCCATCCTAGAAAAACTAACCCATGAAGATGGGATTGTGGGACATGTGAGTAACGCATAGCAAATTATGTCATATGACATCATCACTATTTCCCTCTACAAAAATCCCAAAATTATGATTCTTTGTGCAATAATGCATGTATTTATATATGGTATATTATCTTATCATAATTTTTACCATAAATAAGCATTTGCCCCAGAAATGAGTAGCAAATTTGAATAAAGCAACTAAAACTACCTCATAAAAAGTTATTTTCAATCACAATGTGGTGGGATTCGGTTAACCTAATGGCCACACCATTAGTTGTTTTTCCCCCCTTCTCCCAACACTGTCACAAAACTCGAGTTTTGACACACACACACTGATTCTTGGAACTTATTAACTGTTAAATATTTTTGAACATCAGAAGCTTCTCTTTTGCTTAATTCTTTTTCTTTTTCTCTTACTATATTAACAAAACTATTTTTTATTCCTCATTCCTTGCTTACAAGTTTTTACAACAAATACATTTAATCTTTACTATTTCTAATCTTTAACTTTCTTATTCTTTAACTTTTTACTTAATCTTAATGTTTAATCTTTATGCTATCACTTAATATTTATTTAATCTTTATGCTATCACTTAATCTTTATCCTTTACTAGTCTTTATTTTATAAATTATTAACAACTCAATACTTTATCTTTATTCTTCTGGAAAGAAAGAGAGAACCATTAAAATCCTATCTATAACAATATTTAAATAAAAAAATTAAATAAATCTAGCAGGCATATAAATAATAATAATCAAGGCCAGGGGAAAGGGTTCACCCTCCACAACAGGTTCAGCTCATGGCATTTAGTAAATATTAACTGGAGGACTAACTGCTGTGGGAGGAGGACTAACTACTGTGGGAGGAGTAGGTTTAACAGTTGGGGGAGCAGGATCAATTGCTGGTTTCAGGGGTCTTAGTTTAAAAAGATTATACAAATTTATGTCCAATAAATCACCAAACTTCTTTTTCCCCTTCTGATTAAAGTGTATCCTGTCCGAGCCAAAACGTTAGGCCTTTTTCCTCACACATGTGTTTAACTCTTATTTATGCTAATGGCTTTACTTAAAATATAGTCACTAGCATGCATTCGTGGGAGAATCTCTACAACCATACCCATATCTGTCTTATCCCTAACCTTGTTGGTTGGGATCTTGAACTCTTTTACAATGGACTCTGTCGGGTCATTCCATAGTGTCACTCGTAACATTTCAGAGCAACTTAGTTACATTTCTCATCATATTTCTATTAATTATAGAGCAATTGAACTTTTCTTACTATTGGGTATTGAGGGATGGTCAATGAACACAATGATGTGTGTTTCAGCTAAATCAGGCAAATACATTGTTTACAGCAAACATCCAAAGTTACGGTGTTGCTCGTAACTGAAATGCAGCTGGCACTTACACTTGTACTTACATTTGTCTGAATTCCTGTGAATTGTGGACATCTACGGGAAAAACGTATTATTCCTCGTTGAAAGACAATAAAATTTGCTGCAAATTGAGACCTAGCAATTAGCTCTACGGTATGTTCTCATTCTAAGTTTTGTAGTTTCATTATGCATTATCAATATATTTCCAGTTAAACTCTTCCTATAAGCTACATGTCTTTTCTTTTCACTGTCTTTAAAATTGGCATTTAGTCTTTTTTTATCTCTATAAGTTTTACACTTTTCTGCATTGATTTTGGGTGCCATTTCTGATTTAACAATTAGTAATTAATCAATTCTTGAATCACAAACTCTGCAAATAGACAAAACATGTTATAATTATGTACACTTGCATATAATGGCACCACAATTGTGGTGTCGCTCGTAACATGATCTACAATACCGTAGTTATGAGCAACACCAAATGTGTCGCTTGTAACTGCACTGTAAATGTGGTCTAACCTAAATAAATAGAACATGTTTTCTGAAGTGCCGCCAGTTACACATACCTGGCAACTAACTAAAAGAGGAATTGTAATAGGTTTCATTTATTCCTACAAATCAGATGACCTGAGAAGAAGAAAAAACCAAAAAAGTGTTGCTCGTAACGTAACTATAATATTTTGGGAAGCTACCTATAAATATTTTCATTGGGTACATGAAGACAATAGTGATAGTGCATAACACACTACATGTATGTACCTATATAATCCCATAACAAAATTTAGTTAGCATGTTTTGGTTTCTACTAATTTGGGGAACTTAAAGGTTTAAATTTTAGCACTTAACGCTTACTGTATAACTTGTCTTCACATAAAACATCAGATCTCCAAAACCAATAAAGATAGCTCAAATATGTAAAACGATTTGAAAACTAGACACTTTCCCGGTTCCAATGATGTATAATATGTTGCTTTTTGGTAAATTTTAACATTTCAGCCTCAGGATGACAGTTATGTGGAATGACCGTCTGCCTTCCTGTCCCTCCCTGAAAAATGTCATTGCCACCAACATGTACAATGATGGGGCAACTCTTATTCTTGATATTAATTTTGACTAATTCCCTATTAATTATATGACTCGTGGCACCTAGAAGACATCAGAATTTTCTCTTGGTCACGTGTCTTGCTCTGAAAAAGTCCCGTTAATTCCTTACTGGAGAATCCCCAATTGAAAAGGATTCCTCCTCTTTGTCAGCAAGTAAGTGGAACTTATTTTTGACGGTAATGGGTTCCGAATCCTTATGGCTTGGTTTTGGTTTGGAGGGTCTTTTATTTTTGACCACTTGGAATTCTCGTTCCTCTGTCCTACTTTCCAGAATATTCACCATATTTTCCAAGCAAGCCATGCTTTGTTCTAGATGTTTAACCTTACAGTTTATATCTGCTGATGTGTTTTCAGTCTGATCTACATTTTCTCATAATTTGGACTCTGAATGCTAATCAAATTAAAAAAGTAAAATTGAATAAGGGGGGTATTCATTGTACTACAGTAGTGCATAAATAGATTAATGATGATCAGCTGACTAGAAAAGTAGGTATGGATGATTTATCCGACTTGATAACCTTGATAGGCCTGAGTGGCTTCATGTTGTCTTAATGTAATTTATTAAGAGCCCTGATAACCATGTATAATATCTCATTCATGCATTTAGGTTTTATTTCTTTATAATGCATACAGACAGTAATGAGTTAGAAAATTGGTGGCATGTATTTTTTGTAATGCCCCCTCCTTTCACAAATTTGCCTTTTTTTGTAAGGATTAACCCTGAATAAATTACTTTTTCTTTCAGTGTGTGTGTGTGTGTGTGTGTATGTGTATGTATGGATAGGCTATTCTGAAGATGCACACTGAGAAACTATATAAACTGGGACATGATACAGTGTAAACAAATTTTGTAGGATCATCATGAAAATTGAAATTAATACTTATTGCCAAATTTTGCAGATATCTCTGGAATATAAGTTTGAAAAATTCTGTTCAGTGTGTATGTTTCTACAAGTAAAAGAGTGGCACTCCTGAATAGATACAAGGTGCCAGTTTGTATTTTTACTGCCTTTAATTATTTTTTCATTGAAATTTGTTGCATTTTGACCCAATACACATTTGGTAATGCAAATAACTCTAAATATTATGGTAGTGGACACAATAAAATTATTTTTTAATATTGTAAGTTTTACTGAAAATGAAGAAAGTCCTCATTTGTACAAAATTGTTAAGTCTTCAACTTAAGACTTGTATTAAGTCTTGAACTGTTTGAAATAATATTTTTGAGTTTGTCATATCATTAAAAGTTTTCAACAATAAATAAACTGTTCCTAATTTATGACATGTGTGTGTGTGATATTTTTAATTAAAATATTTTGTTAAAAAAACTTTTCCTAGAAACAAAACATTTGAAAATTAATAAATGGTAGATAATATTCTGTTCTTCTTTGGATATTTTATCCATTTTAGTGACCGTAATTTACAGTTTCATAAACAGTACCCAAACATTACTTATTAATAAAAAATTACTGATCAGTAATGTTTGGGTATTGTTTATGGAACTATAACCAATTAATATTTTAAAAAATTTATATTTATAAGTAAACTTTTTTCCAAAATCATTCCAAAATCATTCCATGGCCAAAATTAATTTATGTGACAAAAACGTCCCATCTTTAAAGCTCAAAATGATCATGTGGGACAGCTTGCACCATACTCTAACAAAAACCAATGAAAAGAGCATGTCCTGAAATACTAGGGCCTAGTTTTTTATTTTGGTATCTTGCTTTTTTGTAGGTCTAGTAGAGCTTTGAAATTTTGTTCCATGTGATGTTTCTAGCATCATATTT
This sequence comes from Bathynomus jamesi, assembly GCA_023014485.1. Taxonomy (NCBI): domain Eukaryota; kingdom Metazoa; phylum Arthropoda; class Malacostraca; order Isopoda; family Cirolanidae; genus Bathynomus; species Bathynomus jamesi. The sequence goes on along the minus strand of JAJOZX010012830.1, from coordinate 54,477 downwards.
GTTAATTTATTTGCACTCCTGCATTGGTCCATGGTGGCCAAGCCACTGCCAATTTCTCTAATTGATAACTATTAAAGATAGAGGTAATTTATTAATACAAAGGAGTCTGCTTCAGTTTTTCAAAAAATTGGCAACCCCATTGCCAAGGGGCCATGCCTGATAGCCGTGCAGGTCCAGCCACAGGTCCCACCCACCCACCAACTCATCTTTCCTTGACTTTCTAACTGGATCCAGAACTGTGCAACTCCTTTTCAAAGCTTTCAAACAAATTTTCTATAGTAGACAAGGTATTCCCTGGCAGCATGTACCCTCTTCCCATGGCACTTGGTGTAGGAGCAGGAATAGTTGTCAAGATATACTGCTCTGGAATCCAACAAGTGTCTTTTTTAGATGGCTACTGAAACTGTTGTGCTGGCCCATGAGGGTGCATAAATGTAATTAATGCATCTTTTTCTTCCTCACAGACTTCACAAATGTTTCCAAGCCACCACAAATCATCATAAATGCATGCCACATATTGGCCTGGTTGCAGTTTCAACTGTCGTTGATCAATGTCACTGTATATTCCAACATTGGCCACAAAATAACATGTAGATCTTGAAACTCTACTAACTTGAATCTGTTTATCATTTACTGGAACAAAATGATGATTTTCTTGAGTTCCAGTTACTGTATGCCCATGATTAAATCTTATTTCCTGTGCTTCTCTCTCTGCTTCTATTTCATCAGTTGAAACAAAAAAGAATGTAATTCCATGCACATCTTTTTGGCAAAATTCAGAGAGATTGGTAGGTGTGAGAATCTGACCAGTTACTGGTCTTTGCAAGCTGGCATGAGCTGCCAATCTTTCCAGTGTTTTCTACACCATCACATGCTGATTTTCTATGGCTAGTAGCAAAAAAGTTCCATTCTGCTGTTATTCCACCAAAATCTTTGCTGTGCCAACAAAGGTTCATGAAATTTTTGTAGTTTTTGTACTGGCCTGCAGCACCATCAGTGAAGTAATGAATGTGCTTGATTACTTCAAAATTTTCTTTCAGAAATCCAATCAACTTCTTCAGAAAGACATGTACTGCAACAGTATCATGCTTCAGACAGTCACTGATGACACAAAAACATTCGCTTCTAATTTCATCTGAAACTTTGTGATACATTACAAAAGGATGCAGTGTTGCTCGGCTGTTGTCCCAGTAAAAACCTTGCGCTGCATCTTGTACCACAAAAGAATAGTTCTCTGCAAAATCCATTAAGATTATTGCTTCTTCAGGTTTTATTTCCTCCTTCAGGGACTTCAGGTGAGCACTTTGGTGATTTGAAACGTAATGATGACCACAAAGGAAGATAATTTTTGAAGTCAATTCTGTGATAAAATCCTCTACTGACAACTGTTTCATAATCAAAGTGTCCCTGTCAGTGTGAACCCATTGTTTATATTCAATCATTTCTTATGGATCCATTTCTGCTTGTTCTGTAAAAATAGCTGAAAGGTGATCTAGTGCTGGTGCTCCAGGGCACAGTTCACACCTTTGTAGCATAGTCTTTTGACTCCAAATTGCAAACACATTTTTGCATCAGTGTTTTGTAATCCTCATGAATATCAGCTCCAGCCAATATGTTTCACATTTTGGTGAATTGTACATACACAAACACTGTGTACCCCTGCTACACCAACTGTCACACACCACTTTGGTTGAAGTTCACAGAACTTAGAGAAGCCAATTTCAGGGCCATTTCGATCTTTGTAAGCAATGTACATTTCTTTCAAATTGCTGAGCAGCAGTCTTTTTTGTTTTTGAAGCTTTTTTTCCATCAATCCTGACAGACACCCAATCTTTCTTCCCTGGGCACATCTGGCTGAATTCATAATCTTCATAAAACTTTTGAACTTTTATTACTATTTCCTCAGGCAGTTTTTTTCCTTCTTTTTTCCTGGTATTGCAAGAATACCTGTCTCTGCTTTCAACTTCCTGGCTGTTTTAACCATTTGAAGAGAAACTCCAAATTCTTCTGCTGTTTGTTGTGTAGACCAGCTATTAGGCTCCAGAGTTAGAATCTGCAGTTTCCTTTCTTTGTCTGATTATAATTCATTTGGCTTTTCAATTCTTCCAACAGTATTTCATAATCTTCACAATTTCTGCACCTCTGCTGACTTGTGCTAGCTTCTGTTTCACCCACATCAATCCCTGTAAGAGCTGCCATTTTCTGACCAATAGCTTCTTGTGCTTGTCTTGTCTTTCTTTTGACATATCCTGGTAAATATCTCTTGCTCACTTTTTTGGGCTTTACAGGGGAAATGTCAAGTGCTGAACAGCTGGTGTCTAGTTTCTGCTTTTGTGCTTCTGGTGGATCAAATGATTCACTTGATGATGTTGAACTGATTCTTTGTATTTCAGCCCTCTGTTTCCTGCAATCAGGACAAAGTTTCTGTCCAGGCTTGATGTCTTTGCCAGTCTCTTCCTTCAACAGTTGAGCTGTTGCAATGTCAATTGCCAAAGTGATTTTTTGGGTAATGTTGATTTATGATATTCAAATGGGTTGAAGCAGTGCTTCTGTAGACTCTCATATCTGGTCAAAAGAAGCTGTTTATGGTGCAAGCATATGCATGCATCTTCCTTAAATTGGACTTCTTCTATTCCTGTTCAAAGAAAAAGTATTTGTCTTTCCTGAACTGTCAGCTCTGTTGTGAACAGTTTCAAACCACATTTTCTGGAATATGTTTTCAGGTGACACACTGTCCCCTCTTTATTTCCAATAGTACAAGCTTCCAGTTTTCTTTCAGTTTCCATGGGTTCTCCCACATGAACACTATTAGTATCTGATGATTCGGCCATTTTCAGTTTTGATCTGAAAACAATAATAGTCATGTATTACATGTTGTTGAACATAAATAAAAATATTATGTATATTATAGCACCTAGTCCTGCACTATATAATTGGTAATAAGAACAAAAGAAAAATAAAACATTGTGCCAATGAAATAACAATTATAATGCTAGAAACATCACACGGAACAAAATTTCAAAGCTCTACTAGACCTACAAAAAAGCAAGATACCAAAATAAAAAACTAGGCCGTAGTATTTCAGGACATGCTCTTTTCATTGGTTTTTGTTAGAGTATGGTGCAAGCTGTCCCACATGATCATTTTGAGCTTTAAAGATGGGACGTTTTTGTCACATAAATTAATTTTGGCCATTTTTGATGCCTTATAACTCAGCAACTAGAACAGGTAGGAAGATCTGGATTGAAACATTTTGTAGCATATGGGCAGTATTTTCTTGGTTTCTAACAAAAGCTCATAGAGTCAAGTAGATCCAGAGCTATAATTTTCTAAAAGTGGCTTCCCAGGAATCAAAATGTAATTTGAAGCCTACTTTGGGGATATTTTATGGAAAATCTATACTTCCTAGAGCTCTAGTAATGTGACTTTTGAAATCTACAGTAAATTTTGACCCTAGGAGCAAATTTTCAAAGCAGAAGGATTTGTTACTGTGGAATGCTGACTAGCTAAAAATGGTATAAATAATTTGGCATTCAATGTGATGGACAAAGTAGCCCATGCTCTTGGAGCCCTAGTGACAGAACCACAAGAGATATGGAACTAACACTTTGCAGAACTTCCTTTAAGGCATAAAGGAATCTGTGAGCAAAGTTAGAACAAAATCTGACATGGTGAGGTGGGGCACTTTTCCAAAATTGGTCCATTTGACGTGGAATGACCCATTTATTTACTAAAAATTATTTTTAAGCATCATCTAGAGATGCTGCGATCAGCCTTCCTCAAGGCAAGGTGTGTGAACCATTGCTTGATGAAATATCCCCATTATTTCACCAAGCTTCCAAAATTTATTTGTATTTTCTTTATAATTGAATTACCCACTGAAGTTGCTGGGAAAACCCCTATATTTCAACAATGTTGAAATATCCAACAAATTTCAGAACTTTGCCATAATTTGGACCCTTTGGGTATTTTGACAAGAGTAGAGTCCTAAATGTGTCAAATTAGTGGGGTCTGAGTCAGGGTTGGCAAAAACATGGGTTTTTTACCAAAAAACAACCCAACTGGGTTTTTTGTTTTTTGATGGGTTGAAAATTTTTTTTAGAAAGGTTCAATAATTATGTAGTGCCTAATATATCTATTATTTTATTAATTTATTTATCTAATCTACAATATATATTAAAAAGATCTTTATTTCACAAAGTTCGGATATGAGAGATATTGACGACATATTAGAATTTTCTCCATTTTAATTTTAGATCTTTCCTTTATTTCTTAACAGCAGATTTCAGCTTTATTTAGAACTAACTCAAATTTAAATTTTTAAGATGCTAAAGAGTTATAGAGGTGGAAGATCTAAAGCTAGCAAATGGGATGAGGTGATTTTATTAAGTGATCAGCCTACTAGAGTACTATGCAATTATTGCAAAGAAAGTATCACTTGAAAAATTGAGAGAGTGAAACATCATCTAGAGAAATGCAGTAAAAGAAAAGTGGAATGTTTTGAAAATGAGGCAAGAGCTATGCTGAGACTCGAATTTGGAGCATCAGTTGAAACTGATTCACTTCCTCCAAATTTGGCTTCTGGCAAAGATGATCCAAAGATTATAAGTGAAAATGTGCCTGAAATGAGTGACACCAGTGCAGGTTCTTCATCATCCACATTCTGTCATTCAACACCAATAAAGCATGATAAAAGGCAAAGATCAATTACACCATTTGTGGTAAGAACGACTATGGACCAAAAGGAAGAATTAGATTTACAAGTTGCAAGGTTCTTTTTTTCAGCTAACATACCCTTCAATGTTTCAGAAAATAAAGAATTTATAAAATTAATCAAAGGTCCTAAGATCAGGATATGAACCACCAAGCAGGAAAAGGCTGGCATCTGATCTGTTAATAAAAGTTTATGATGATTGTACCATTACCCTTATACAAGATGGCTGGAGTTTAGTAGGTAATGATCCTATTATTGCGCACAGTATTCATAATGGAAAAAAGCCATATCTGATTTCAGCAGTAGATGCTGGAAGTACAAAAAAGACAGCAGAATATTGTGCACAGTTAGCTAGAGAAGCAATAACAAAAACTAAAGAAATATATGGCACTGATGTAAGTACAACTATTTTGTAGGTACATTTTATTTTAGTTATAAACTGAATGTAATTCTCTGCCTTGGTATACTCAAATGCTCAGTTCCATATGAGTTATGACATTTTATTTTCAGGTATTTGCTATATGCACTGATAACGAAAACAAAATGATAAGAATGAGGGAAATTCTTAAGGAGGACAACTACAGTCTTATTACTTATGGCTGTTCAGCACACCATCTAAACTTGGTAGAAAAAGATGTTTCCCCAAAATCAGTTCTCAAGCATGTTGTAGAAATTAACAAATATTTCTGAAACCATCACCAATCTCATGTAAGATAAAAACAAATCCAATAAGCTAGCTATTGTCAGCTTTACTTTTATGCATTAGCACTGTCACCAGTGTGAATCGTAATTCACGACTCATTAATAAGTTGCATAGGCTATTTATTTATGCTGTCAAATCCAGCAGTATTTGTAATAAAAATTTATATTTTAGGATTGGTTAATGGAGAAAGGAGGTATGATGTCAACTACCAAATGAAACAAGATGGAATTCTCAGTTAAAATGCATAAAAACCTATTTGTCAAATTACTCTGTATATAGAAATAAGAGGAGAGCATATTGAAGACATTGATCACAACATTGAAAAATTGATAGATAACTTATCTATACAGAGAGAGGCAATCAATTTACAGTCACAACTCTTACTTGTTGGAAATGCTACAGATAAGGTATGTTTATATTATGCAGTTAAAATTACTTAACTTTAAATACCAATATTAATTTCAAGATATTTTATAGACTTATAGTGCACATTTTATTTGTAGAATCCTTTACTAAAGCACTACTAATAAATAATTAAAATACACTTCATTTTATGTGTTGTAACTTGTAACACCAAAAAATAAATTCTAACAATGCATAATTCTAAATGTTTACAGATGTTTTCATTCAGCCATATATAACTATAGTTTTTATTTTTTTTGTTACAGTTGCAGGCTGATAATACATTATCTGATGCTGTTGAAATTTGGCTCAATTTAATCCAAGATGAAAAATTAGCTCCATACAAAGAAGATATTATTAAGAGATTTAAAAAAGCTATGGAGCCATGTCATCTTTTGGCAAATATAACTGACCCAAAGTATGAAGGTAAATAGGACCTAAATGCTTAACTACTATCAATATATAAAACATAGGTAACTCAACTGTATGGGCAGAAGAGTTTTCTCTAATCTGAATCAAATCATCTGGCATTGCCATATTAGATACCATAACATAAATTATATAATCTATATTATTAGCTTTATTTTTGTTTCCACACAGTTCTATTATTTTTCAGGACAAAAACTGAATAGAGTTCAAGAGGAAGAGGCTGAAGAATGGCTGATTGAAATAAATTCAGAATACATGGCAGGATATTATGCATTCTGTTTAAAAGATGCACTAATTTTTCCTCCTTATGGTATTTATTCAAAGATAGTATATTGAGCTCTACATCAGTTAGTAATTGGTGGAAAATTGTTGAAATGAAAGAAAAAAAGAGACCAGGTTACCATTAGGTTTTGCTAAATTTATGAGATCTATTCAAAGTTGTCTGGCCAGTTCTAGATCATTGGAAAGATTTTTTCAATGTTTGGCTTAGTATCGAGTAAAATGCAAAATAGGTTAGAGAAAGAAAAGGCAGAAATGTTAGTTCGAATCTACCACCACCTAAGGTCAAAAGATGCTGAACATACTGATCAATAATCAATATTAGGTACCACTTAAATTATTTAAATTATAAAGCTGAAAAGAAACATGATTTATTTTTAGATATAGGTAGCCAATTAGAAGATAGATAAATTAGATACAGTATTAGATATAAGGTTCATAATGAAATGTGTCAAATAAATAGTTTCTGGAAATTTTAGTTTATATTGGCCTTATCACATTAATTATAGTTTATAGTTGTTAATATATAAGACTGCATAACCATATTATAAAAAATGCCAAGTTAAAAATAAGTTTATGAGAAGTAAATTGATGTGGGTTTTTAGGTTGGGTTTTTGGGTACCAACCCTGGTCTGAGTGTATTGTAGGGTTTTGCTGATTCTCATTTCTTGTCTTTTTTTATTTTAAAATTAACTTTTTCTCTTTCCAGCCACTCAGCTTTTGCAGTTTCTAGTTAAGTGTTAATTAAGTCAATCTAGTCGAGCATAGCAGATACTGTAATTAATGAAAAGTGCTAAAATCATTATAATAGGGCATCTTACAAGAAACAGCTCTGGACTAGTCTTAAAACATAGTCCAGTATTTATCTCTGGTAGTCCCTGTTGAACTCAAGAAAAGGCATGATCGTAGTCTATAACTGAAGCCAGAAGGTATGTTTTTGAAGTTTAGCACTTAGGATCCAGAATTTTAATGCTTCTTCTAGGCAGACAATCCAGTGTTGTGCATGAGTCCAAATTATCAGGTCATCCCATAAGTAATGTCATTTTTTACAATAGATTAAGTTTAAACTAGTCCTACTCGGTTTAAGCATAAATTTTCCAAAGGTTATATCTAAGAGGAGATCTATCGTGTTTCTCTACATACTTTACAGACCTTGACCAGTGAAGACATGTGTTTTGCTCTATGTGAACCCCTCATAAACATGGTGGTATCAGAAGAGCATATCAGCCATATAATGTTTTACGAGTTCAAAAAAGGAAATGGTGCTACTGAAGCAACGCGAAACATTCAGGACGTTTATGGCAACGATATTCTGCATGTGAGGAAATGTCAAGGATGGTTTCAAAAGTTTAGGAATGGTGACTGCTGTTTGATAGATGCAGCATGCTCTGGATGCCCTGTTGAGTTTGATGATGACCTGCTGTTAGCCGCACTTGAAGAAGACTGTTCAACAACTGTCGAAGAATTGGCCCAGAAACTCAATTCATCCCCGTCCACCATCCATCGACATTTGCAACAACTTGGGAAAGTGCCTAAGTTAGGAAAATGGGTGCCACATGAATTGTTGGTTGACAGTCTGAGGGTGTGGGTAAACATTAGCACAGCTCTTCATTCCCATGAACTCCAAGATCTGTTTTTGCACCGTTCAGTGACTGGTGATGAAAAGTGAATACTGTACCAGAATGTTAAGCGCTGTTGACAGTGGGTTTGTGCTGGAGAACCAGCAACACCATAGCCAAAACCAAATTTCACCCTTGGAAGGTGTTGCTTAATGTTTGGTGGGATAAAGGTGGTGTAATACACTTTGAAACCTTACCACACAACCAAACAATCACCGCTCAAGTCTACTGTCAACAACTGGATTGATTGAACACTGCACTAAAAGAAAAGAGACCTTCTTTGGTTGGTTAATCAGAAAGGAATCATGTTTCACCACGACAACGCATCCTCATACTGCTCGGATCACTTCTGAAAAAATTGAGGAGCTTGGGTGGGAAAAACTTCCACATCCTCCATATTCTCCAGACTTTGCGCCTTCAGATTATCATCTCTTCAGGAGTCTGCAAAAACTATCTTGATGAGAAGCAGTATACTTCTTTAGATGACCTGCACACCAGTCTTTGTACGTTTTTTGTCTCAAAACCACCTGAATTTTATAAACATGGCATTGAAAAGCTTGTAGGACATCAGCAGAGTGTCATTGATTCCGATGGAAAATATATACTAGATTAAAAAGTTTCAGTTGTTTTTTTTTGTTCTTCAAATTCCATCTAAAAAACGACATTACTTATGGAATGACCTGATACTTGAAGCATTGCCAGTGTGTACCCTTTTCTTGCAGCTTTGGTTTATAAACCTTTAATTAAGCTATTGCATGCAAATTCATTAAGTGCCTAAACATATTGTCTTGTCTAGATAAATTGGGAAATAAACAAGTGAGAAGAATTCCAGTGAATACAATACAGTCAAAATCTAGAAAGTTAAGACCCTCCAAAGTTTAAGATAGTTATTTAGAGCTCTAGTGTTTTGTATATAAATCATCATTATGCTCATTATCATAACTAACCTTATTAACCCCATCATCATTTAATTTAAGATTAAAAATTCTTATTGTCTAGAACCTCCAGAATAATTTGTAAATAATTACTGTTAAGGTTTTTCAAGTCTAGAAGTGGGAGGTTTCAAGTTGTTCTATTAAATAAAGTTATAAATAAAATTGAGAAACCTAAATTTCAAATTTTCTTTCTATAAAATCATTAAATATCAGTCATGGTACATGATGGGAAGATCAGTTCCACATTTGATCATCACGGAATAAGACTAGATAAAAAGTCATACACTGGAATAAAGTTTAAATTTGGTAATATTATCAAGTTGGGGAAAATCTTGAATTATTTTTGAATAGTATAGGTCTTGCCTGTACTGTGCTTGTTATTATTCCTGTTCATTCTTGTTTATCCTGAAGTCCTTTCTCTTCCTTTTCTGCCTGAACAGCATTTTCTTGCACCCACTCTTTAACATTCCAGCATATACTATTTGCTTTCCATTGCTTGAATGCACTGTGGTGGTCCTACTTTTCCTGCTTGAGGGTTTTGTGAATGGTCCTTCTCACTTGATGTCCAGTGCACTGCTTGGGAAAAGATCTTTGAGTAAAAAATATTTGATGAAAGCCCTATTTAAAACAGGTAATAAGACAATAGAGACTCCGTTCAGGACATTTGTTTCTTAATGCCAAATTCGTAGTTTTCTATATGAAAATAAAAACCCACTCTGTTTGAAACTGCAGATTATAAATGCGACGTGGAGACTAGACGCACTGAACAACGACTTAACAGAAAGCTATCCTATTTATGTGATGAAAGTGCTTGGTCAAAGTGTGCGGTGGAAGGTTCCGTTTTAAATTTATCGACATACGTCTTATCCAAATCCGAAAAGGAAGTTCTTAATTTAGGGCTGTCGTTTGCCCTTAAACCTGATAAAAACATTGTTTTAGATTTTGTGTCTTCCGTAGTTAATTCCAGGGCGGATATTCCGTGTTTAAATGGTTTGATTCTGAGCAAGTTTCTGGAACATTTTAACTCATTGGACTCTATTCCCAAAAGATTCCGGTTAGCTTTAGACAAGCTCAGGAAGAATGAAGCAATATTTGTCACTAAAGCGGACAAAAGTAACACTGTGGTTATTTTAGACAAGTGTGATTATAAACAAAAAAATAGAAGCGTTACTTAGTGATGAATTCACCTACGCCAAAGTGAGATCGTCCCCCCTAAAGCGTCTTTCTGCCGAATTCAACAAAACCATCAGGAACTTATTAAAAGATGTCCTGGCGATTGATCCTAAAAGATTTCTACAGATTAACCCCAAACTCCCCCACATTTACGGCCTACCCAAAACCCATAAGATTAATATACCACTCCTCCCATTATTTCACCAGGGGTTCCTTATACAGGTTGTTTATCTAAAAATTTCTTGCAGATAAATTATCCCCATTAGTTGGTAAATTTTCAGGCTCGCACATCACTAATTCCTGTGACTTTATTAACAAAGTTATGTCCTTAGATTTAAAACGGGGAAGAATGATCAGTTTTGACGTTGAGTCCTTGTTTACGAAGGTTCCCATTGATGATGTACTTAGTTTTTTAGATAGAAAATTGCCAACATGTAACGTAGAACTAGGCATGCCCACATCTGTATTTTTAGAACTGATAAAACTCTGTGTCACCAATAATGCCTTCTCCTTCGGTGAAGAATTTTATTTGCAACGTTTTGGTATGGGAATGGGGTCTCCTTTATCCCCAATACTGAGTACATTATACATGGAATACTATGAGTCGGAATTGTTGCAAACAATATGTCCCAGGAATCTAATTTGGTTTCGTTATGTAGATGATATTTTCTCATTTTGGCCTGACCACTGGAACAAGTTTGACACTTTCTTTCAGTCATTAAATAATCTTGTTCCCTCTATTAAATTTAAATATGAATGGGAGAACGACAAACAATTACCTTTTCTAGATGTTTTGGTCATTAACGAAAGCGGAAAGCCCAATTTCACGGTCTATAGAAAACCTACTCATTGTAATTCGTACATTCATTATTTTTCATATCATGATGAAGGGGTTAAAAGCTCAATTATTTCTTCCATGTTTCTAAGAGCACTCAGGATTTGTAGCCCACATTTGCTGGACCCGGAAAATTCAAAGATTTGGAACATTTTTAAGGATTTAAAATATCCCGAGTGGTTTATCAGAAAGGCGTATTTTAAAGCCAGAAAATCTTTTTATGCCCCTCGGGAACCTTCAGTTAACCAAAAACAATATGTGAGTTTGCCTTGCATTGCCGGCTTAGAAAGAGTAAAACCGTTGACGAAAGATTTTAAGTTTGCTTTGGCATTCAAATATTCGTCTACCGTGAAAAGTAAATTGGTTAGGAATAACGTGGCAAAAGAGGAACAAGCCTGCGTCTACAGCATTCCCTGTAAAAGTTGTGATTTAGTATACGTGGGTGAAACTGGAAGAAATATTGAAACCCGTATTAAAGAACACAAATATGCCTTCAGAAGTTGTAATACTAATAATGCCATTTTTTATCACGCCAGCCAAAATAATCATGCTATAGATTGGGAATCAAGTAAGGTACTTTATAAATGTAATAATTATGTCAAAAGAAAAATAATAGAATCTGTGTGTATAGAAAAAGTAGATAATTTTAATTTGTGCGAAGGTACTTATAAGTTAGACCCTTTAATGAGATTCTTGGTCAAAAAATCCCTTACGGAGTCGTGGGAACGTGTTCGAACCTAAGTGTGAATTTCTTAAATGTCTCTGGATTGGAATGTTTCCTTACTCGCCTTTAGTAAATGTAATAATGGAAGTAATAAATGTGGAAATAAATATAAATGCAACAGATGTAATAATAAAGGTAATATTATAAATTTAATAATTAGGGTAAAGGTAATAATAAATGTTAAAAAATGTAAATGTAATAATAAATGCAGTAATTATGTCAAAATATTAGAATCTGTATGTATAGAACAAGAGGATAGTTTTAATTTGTGGGAATGTACTTGTAAGCGGACCCTGTAATAAAATGCCCTTCCAGTGTCGGGAGAACGGTATCTAACCTAGGTGCGAATTTCTCATTGGTTTCTGGATTGTTTCCTAATCGGCTTTTTTCATTCGTTTTTCGGTTTATAAGTTCTGTATAATAAACAATAATGTAATAACCAATGTATTAATAAATTTATAATTTCTGTAATAAATAATTATGCAATATTAAATGTAATAAATTTAATAATAAATGTAATAATTATGTAAAAAATATAATAGAATCTGTATGTTTAGAAGAGGAAGATAGTTTTAAAAATTTGCGCGAATGTACTTAATGAAAATGTCCTTCCGGTGTCGGGAGAATGGGATCTAACCTAGGTGCGAATTTCTTAATGGTCGGTCCCTGAACTGCTTTTCCCTCTTGTTTTGGTTCATTCGTGTTTCTGTATCCACCCGAGGAGGATGCCAGTGGGCGTCGAAACTGTCGTGGAAATAAACTCTGTCTATTAGAGTGGGGTTTTTATTTTCATATTTTGACCTTCACGTAGAAAAAAGTGAAGTTTTTTTGCATTTATCGTAGTTTTCTGTTTTTAAATATTAGCATCAGCACTTGAATACATATATACAAAATATTTGATATTTGATTATTTCATGCAACCTAAATTTATGAATTTGTTTTACAGCTGGATTGAAGCCGGGACAAAAACAGATAAAGGCTTCTACAAAATTCAGATCGACAACGGAAAAGGTTAAACGAAGTTTTGAAGCTGCTTATGGGGCTCCTATTGACTATTCTGAAGCTGGTCCGTCCAAAAAAAAGTTGTTTGGAAGATGATTTAGAGAGGCAAGACTACTTTCCAGACATAGTTATTGAAATTTGACATTTTAAATTAAATTTAATAGTCATCGAAGTATATACTAAATTAAGTTTTATCTGTTTACATTTTTATAATCGGACAATATAATACATATACATATATTTTATAAAAAGTTTAATTAAAAATATACTAATTAAACTTAATGTCAAATACACTTTATTTCAGGTATCAAAAGGTTATGGAAGAATTAAAGGAGAAATTTCAAGCAATTAACGATCGCAATCTTAGGTTACAAATACTATCATTGTATCCCTATCCCATTGAAAAAACTGCTGACTTCTTTGGAGCAACAAAGTATATGGTGCGTAAGAGCCGCAATCTTCAAAAAGTTTGGGATTCTTCCTAACATTCCAAACATGACGAAAGGGAAGGTCGTCACAGCTGAAATAAAAAAAATCATTCAGGAGTTTTATGAAAATGACGAATATAGTAGGATGTGCCCGGGAATCAAAGATTATAAGTTTGCAATAAATGAAGAGGGTGAAAAAATAAAAAAACAAAAAAGACTGTTATTGTGTAACTTGAAAGAGTTATATGCTGAATATGCAAAAAATGATGAAAATCCCAAAATAGGCTTTAGTACCTTTGCTCATCTTCGACCATCGTGGCGCGTGCTTGCAGGACAAAGCGGAACTCAGTGTCTGTGTATGTATGCATCACCAAAATCTGAAACTTCAAATATCAGCGTTAGGCATTAAAGACTTAGACTACAAAAAATTAATGTCTTTATCCGTCTGTGGCATGGACAATGAAGATTGTATGATGCACTGATGCAAAAGATGCCTGCGAGAGGTCGGAATCAAAAATTATTTGGAAAGTTTGGACTTCATGGCGATGGAAGAGATAAAATATAAACAATGGGTGTCCATCGATCACTGTATGTTAAAAGATATCACCGAAACTCCAGAGGAATACGTGGAATCGCTCGCCAAAAAAATTGCACAACTGACAAGACACCACTTCACGAATAAATGTCAGTCGAGTTACTTCAAAAATCTAAAAGAAACTGCCCAAAAATGAAGGTGTTTTGGTGGGCGATTTCGCGGAAAACTTCTCATTCATCGTACAAGATTGTGCCCAGGGGTTTCATTGGGAGAACTCGCAATGTACAGTGCACCCATTCATTTATTATTCCAAAAACAATGCAGGAAAACTAATTTGCAAAAGTTACTGCTTCGTTTCAAACCATCGCAGGCATGATACAATTCTGGTTCATAGTTTTCTCAAAAAATTAATCCTGTGCATCCAACAACAAAATTTAAACCTAACTAAAATTCATTATTTCACAGATGGATGCGCGGCTCAGTATAAGAATAAAACAAATTTTCTAAATTCATGCCATCATTTCGAAGACTTCAAAATTCATGCTGAGTGGAATTTTTTCGCGACATCCCACGGGAAGAATGCCTGCAACGGTATTGGCGGAACGGTAAAAAGAGCAGTCGCCAGAGAAAGCTTACGACAGCCTCTCAACCATCAAATCTTAACAGCTGAGGACTTCTACAATTTCTGCTCTCAAGAATTCCTAACTGCTATTGACTTTTTTTACATCTCTGAGGCAGAAGTTGTAGATGTAGAGCTTTCTTTGCAAAAACGTCAGAGTGAACCTATTACTTCTATCAAAAGTACTCAACAATTACATCGCTTCGTCCCAATTTCCAAGAATTTGTTGAAGGTTTATCCACTCTCTCAGAGTGCATAGTCAGTCGAAATAAGAGAGCTCATTAGAGTTTCTGCTTCGGATCAAGAACATAATACTGTCTCTCAACGCGAAATTGAAACAGGCTCTTTTGTGGGTTGTATGTATGAAAATAAACTATGGCTCGGATTAGTCCAGTCCTTTGACTGTGAGTATGATGATTTTCTGATAAAATTTCTCCATCCTTCGGGCGTATGTCCCTCATACGTTTTTCCTGCGCAAGATGATGTTTGTCACGTTCCAACAGAAAATATATTTGGGAGTATTGAAGCAAGTTTATGAGGAGGAACAAGAATACAATCCATTTTTCCGCTTCAAGAATTAAATAACTTCAAAGAACATAAAATAAATTCTATCGAATGTATACTATTTAAGATTGTCTATATAATATTTTTAAAATTTTTATCTAAGATTTGTGTATCTACTTAATAGTTATAAAAATCTTTTCAAATTCTTTTTTCTTATTATTATATTATTAGTGTCTAAAATTTGGTTTCACTGGATGAGAATACTGTCTTAATTCATTCTCAAAGACTTGTGTACGTGTAGTATTAGGAAGAGTATTTTATACTCTGATAAGCGCTTTATAAATTAAACATTATTATTGTCAATATATTCTGTCCCTAAATATAAGAGAGGTTATGTATGTACATTGTACATATATTTTAAAAGATTTTTTCTCCTTTGGTTTATCTATATGTATTTTTTATATGAATTGAAAATTGTCTTTTTTTGGACCAACAAGTTTGTAATAAATCTTCGTTGTCTGAAAAAAAAATTTATTATTTAATTTCAAACTCAGTTTTGAGCCTTATAATAAACTATAATCTGACTTTTTATTACTTATTATGGTGTACATACATCAAATAAACATTTTTTATTCTTGGTCTTTTTTTCGAAAAATGATATCTTCGCTGCCAAATCGCAAAAAAAAAAAAAAAAAAAAAAGATTCCAAAAAATTATAATTTTATTTTTGTTACCCTAAAAAAATGATACATATTTAGAAACTACAGTTAATTTTACATATTTTATCATTTAAGACTTATTACACTACCACAAATAGCAGCTGAGATATTTACATTTGAAAATTGTTGTTTTTTCATTTGGCCAAAATTTGGTCAAGCCATAAAATTTGACCAACTTGACCAATTTTCAAAAAAATTCAGATTTTTGTAATTTGGACCAAAACCAACCCTCACACCAAGTTTCATGAATTTTGGAGATGGTGGAGTGTACATTTGGCAGAGCTACAAACCTAACATTTTCCTATAAGGTAACCCTGGATTCCTGATTTTGGGATAGTTGTAGCTTGCACTTCTTTCTTTGAAATATAATTTTTTAATATAAAAAATTTAAGATGTATTTTTTATTTAAGATTTTCTTTTAGGTGTAAGAAAAAGGAACTTTGTTTATGGAAGCACATAATTTTTTCTTTTTTTAATGCATGAAGGAGGGGCTAAGGACAAATGCCTCCAAAATGCCTCCAAAAATAGCCTCACCCCCTCTGAATACAGAAAGAAGATGGCAAAAATCAAGGTTGAAGGATTTTTGAGATGCCTGGACACTGCTTTTGAAAGATTGGAGGTCATAGACAAGGGGAAAGTGGATTCAGGAAATGTTAGAGAGTTGACCAGTTCAGTAGATGAGAGATTGAAAATACCAATTGACCCTTGCATTACAGAGTTGGACAGAAAAGGAATGAGAATGTGTTGAGTCTGGTACTGTATGCTCTCCTTAAAGGAGGAGGCATGCAGTTGGAGAGTTCAGAAGAGCATTGTCTGTTAAAATAGCAATAGTAAAGAGAGTGTGAGGCAATATTGTGGTGAAGAGAGAGGAGGGATTGAAGATAGTCAGTAAGAGGTGGGGAATTGATGAGATAAAATGTCTTTGATTCCACTCAGTCAAGTAGAACTGTGTGGGTTGAGCTACTCCACACATGAGAAATGTACTCCAAACAGGGGTGAACAAGATTGTACATATGGAATGAAATTGAGTGTAGAGAAAATAGGAGGGTACAGAAAAAGGGATGCTGTCAGTCACCCAATATACCTATGTTTTAGTGAGGAAGAGAAGTGGTGGTGGTGGTGGTCAAAAGATGGAAAATTTGAGGAAAGGCCATGAAAGTTGCAGAAGTTTATGAAAAGTGAATTGGTCAGAGGCCCAGAATGTCTCAAATTGGGATTAGCAGAACCAGCCCTGCTGCCTGGGTCTGTATTTTCCAATATTGGCAGTGGGAGAGCCAGAAGTGGGAACATTTATGGTCCCTTCCCAAGGGGACTCCCAGGCTTTTGAGGTTGATACTATTTTTTTAAATTTTATTTTGAGAAGATTCTGTTGTATGTAAGATGCATTTATGTGTAGTGAAGAATAGTGAGAGAAGTGTGTGTTTGAGAGCATGCTGGACTGCTCACAGGGTACATAAGACATTGAAAAAGATAAGTTAAGGAAGACAGTGACAGGAGAAGTAGGAGTTCCAGCACTCCCTGTCTTTTGCTTACTTTTTCCCACTTTTTTCCCCCAGAGTGCAGTCCATCCCCATTATCTTGTTTTTCACTTAGTCATTGTTAATTAATATCATCTCCCCATATCTGTCATGCATTCCTGCTCATCTATATTTTGTCTGTTAGCCCTGATGTAAAGCAGCACTTGTTTAGTCATTCATTCATTCATTGTCTGGTGCAGTATCTAGAATTTTCAAACTTGAAATCTGCATTCAGTCTGTTCTTTGAAGGCCACACTGGATGGTTGTCTTGCATTGCTCTGGTTATTATTTCGTGAAATAATTGATTAAATTTATTTATTTACAATTTTTATTGCCTCATTTTTTGTTTGATATTCATTTTGTATGTCTTTGCAGACTTATACTGTGTTATATGAAGGCTAAAAACATGTTAGAAAGTAATTTTTCAACTATTAAGGGCATTTGTACTTAAAACTTGGGGACCTTCATAACATTTTCAAGGAACCAATTAACATTGGATATCAGGGTTTGATTGTACTTCTCTGATTGATTGGTGTCTACAATCTCCTCCTATTTGATACTTTTAGTGTGCATCTTTAAGTTTGAATTTTGTCATTGATTTTGACTTCAATCTTAAATATTGATGTTAATAAATTTAAATTCAAAAGTCAGAAAGTAAACGAAGTGGAAATGAAAGTTAAATATAGCTTAATTCAACTTACTCAGTTACTCAGAATTCAAAGAAAAAGTCAAAATTTAACTATAAAAAAAATCTCGGAATTTAAACTTTTCATTTAATTTTTTCATTTTTCAAAGCAAATGTTTTTGGTCAGTTAAAATGTGGATGGAAATACATTTCATAGTAAAGTTCAAAATTCAACCAGGTCATCCATCCAAAGTTTTGGTGCTTTGGCATTTACTTTATTTATGAATTTGAATTTTGCTTTTGTGTTGGGAAGCTTTTCTCTAACAGAAATTAGTGTTGCTTTTTAACTTGCAAGTAGAATAAAGTTCACATTTGGGCAAAGTCAAGGTTGAAATTCAGAGGGTTAATTTTAACCTTAATTCTAACTTAAAAATTAATGTTGGAAGTAAAATTTAAGTCAAATTTTCAAGTGAGCATTGTTGATTAGAGTAAAAATTCATTGCAGATCAAACTAAGAATTTATATTGAAATTCTCAGTCATAATTCTGAGTGAAATGTTAACATTTAAAGTAAAAATAGTTGAAAGTTTAGACTTCAAATAACTGAGATGAATGCGATTGCCTATCTGCCTATTCCATGAAACTAGAATCTATAACATATATTTGAAATGGAGAAGTATTTTATAAGGGTTAGGTTGAAGTTGTAATTAAAGCTAAATTACCTGTTTTTGTTTACTTGATAAGCATAGTAGTATGGTATGTGAATAATTTCAATGTGTTGATATATGTTTTATGAAAAAAAGTTGAATGAGCTCATTATTATTTTCCAGATAGGTAAGAATTCAGAAAGAATATCAAACATGCAGAAAGTGACTACAGCTGACTTCATAAACAAAGAATATATTAACAACAGAGAGAGAAAGGAAGAGTATCGATGTTCATTTTGTTCTTATCAAACCAAAGTGCATTGCAAACTTATAATTCATGCAAGGGTCCACACTGGTGAGAAGCCTTTTAAATGTGGCACTTGTTCCTACAGTGCATCACAAAGTTCTACTCTTAAGGCACATTTAAGAATTCACACTGGTGAAAAGCCTTTTAAATGTGGCACTTGTTCCTACAGTGCATCACAAAGTTCTGCTCTTAAGGCACATTTAAGAATTCACACTGGTGAAAAACCTTTTAAATGTGGCACTTGTTCCTACAGTGCATCACAAAGTTCTACTCTTAAGGCACATTTAAAAATTCACACTGGTGAAAAGCCATTTAAATGTGGCAGTTGTTCCTACAGTGCATCAAATATTTCAGTTCTGAAAAGACATTTAAGAATTCACACTGGTGAAAAACCTTTTCATTGTGGCACTTGTTCCTACAGTGCATCAGATAGTTCTACTCTCAAGGCACATTTAAGAATGCATACTGGTGAAAAGCCTTTTAAATGTGGCACTTGTCCCTACAGTGCATCAAATATTTCACATCTTAAAACACATTTAAAAATTCACACTGGTGAAAAGCCATTTAAATGTGGCACTTGTTCCTACAGTGCATCAAATATTTCAGTTCTGAAAAGACATTTAAGAATTCACACTGGTGAAAAACCTTTTAAATGTGGCACTTGTTCCTACAGTACATCAAGTATTTCAGATCTGAAAAGACATTTAAGAATTCACACTGGTGAAAAACCTTTTAAATGTGGCACTTGTTCCTACAGTGCATCAAATATTTCAGTTCTGAAAAGACATTTAAGAATTCACACTGGTGAAAAACCATTTAAATGTGGCACTTGTTCCTACAGTGCATCAAATATTTCAGTTCTGAAAAGACATTTAAGAATTCACACTGGTGAAAAACCTTTTAAATGTGGCACTTGTTCCTACAGTGCATCACGAAGTTCTGCTCTTAAGGCACATTTAAGAATTCACACTGGTGAAAAACCTTTTAAATGTGGCACTTGTTCCTACAGTGCATCACAAAGTTCTACTCTTAAGGCACATTTAAGAATTCACACTGGTGAAAAGCCTTTTAAATGTGGCACTTGTTCCTACAGTGCATCAGTTAGTTCTACTCTTAAGGCACATTTAAGAATTCACACTGGTGAAAAGCCTTTTAAATGTGGCACTTGTTCCTACAGTGCATCAGATAGTTCTACTCTGAAGGCACATTTAAGAATTCACACTGGTGAAAAGCTTTTTAAATGTGGCACTTGTTCCTACAGTGCATCACAAAGTTCTGCTCTTAAGGCACATTTAAGAATTCACACTGGTGAAAAACCTTTTAAATGTGGCACTTGTTCTTACAGTGCATCACAAAGTTCTACTCTTAAGGCACATTTAAGAATTCACACTGGTGAAAAGCTTTTTAAATGTGGCACTTGTTCCTACAGTGCATCAGTTAGTTCTACTCTTAAGGCACATTTAAGAATTCACACTGGTGAAAAGCCTTTTAAATGTGGCACTTGTTCCTACAGTGCATCACAAAGTTCTGCTCTTAAGGCACACTTAAAAATTCACACTGGTGAAAAGCCTTTTAAATGTTGCACTTGTTCCTACAGTACATCAAATATTTCACATCTTAAAACACATTTAAAAATTCACACTGGGGATAGGGGATTTGAAAGAATACTTCCCACGTGGTCCCAGCGTGTTGTAAAAGGTGACTAAAAATAAGGAACGGGTGTGGGGGAAACCCCTCCCACCTGAATGTAGCTTTCCACAAACAAGAACGGGATGTAATTTCTATTAAGGAAAGCTCACACACTGGCAGGACATAACCCAGGATAAAAAGGTCTCCTCAACCTGCTTATGCACCAGGGTGGGTGAGGTGAGCAATGGTGCAACTTTTCTCAGTCCCATAGGAGAAGATTCTTCACCAAAGGGATCAATGCGGGGGATCCCACCAGGTCAAGGTATTGACCCTGGACCCCAGCTTTTTCATCACACAATGGGCCCAACAAAAACATATGTCAGTATGACACAATAAACTGGACCATTGGAGAAAAGAAAAGAAAAGAAAAGAATGTAATCCTAGTGGCAGATCAACACTAAGCCAAGTTCAGATACAGTTGAAGTGTTTGGCTTCGGGTGGAAGCCCCACTTATAGCTATTAAAAATACTAAAAGGAGTATAAACCAAAAAAGTGATGGAGACCATCAGGGTGGCAAATGAGGGTAAACCAGAAATGGAGGATTTATTTATAACGGAAGACAAGATAAGAAGGAAACTGGCAAAATTTTCCAACTTTAAAAAACCTGGCCGAGACAAGCTCCCGAATTTCTGGCTGAAACAGGTCACAGCATTACACCACCATTCTACTGCCACTTTTCACAGAATTTTGCAGGGAGTAGAAGAAATGCCAGAATGGCTTGAAAGTGGAGTGAGAACCCTCATCCCTAAGACTTGTGAGACATATCTCCCAAATAAATACTGCCCAATCTGCTGTCTCACCACCACCTATAAACTTTTTACAGGCCTAATTGCAGACAGTATATATGAACACCTAGATGCTGGAGATCTGGAAAAAGAACAGAAAGGATGTAGAAGAAACTGCTTAGGTACAAAGGATCAGCTGCTCATCAACAAAACTATCCTTGAAGACTCCAAGAAGAGAGGCAGAAACCTTAGTATGGCATGGATAGACTATCAGAAGGCATTTGATAGTGTCCCACACTCGTGGATTTTGGAATGCCTTAAACTGTACATAATCCACCCTACCATTATTAGCACTTTAACAGACCAGATTACAAAATGGCAAACAAACATCAATTTTACCCATGAAAATGGGAAAATATCCATTTCCTATGTCAAGATTATGAGGGGTATATTCCAGGGGGATAGCTTATCACCCTTGCTATTCTGCCTCACCCTGGACCCCCTTAGCAAACTACTTAGCAATAATAACAAAGGCTACAACCTCAGTCAAACTAGGCGAAGAATCCTGCCACTGTACTTAACCATCTACTGTTTATGGATGATTTGAAGCTGTATGCAGACTCTGACGAAAACCTGGAATGCATATTAAGGATCGTCCATACTTTCTCCGGTGACATCAAAATGAAGTTTGGATTGGACAAATGTGCTAAGTGTAT
The DNA here is from genome assembly GCA_023014485.1 of Bathynomus jamesi. Classification (NCBI taxonomy): domain Eukaryota; kingdom Metazoa; phylum Arthropoda; class Malacostraca; order Isopoda; family Cirolanidae; genus Bathynomus; species Bathynomus jamesi. The sequence continues at coordinate 32,633 of JAJOZX010012830.1, read as the reverse complement.
ACTTAGAGGGGGCAGGAAAATACAAACCCATAACATCAATTTAGGAAGAGACACTGAGATTAAGGACTTGGAAGAGGATAGTTCCTACAAATACCTTGAGATAGAAGAAAGTAGAAATATAGAACACCAGCAAATGCAAGAGAAAATCAGTGGAGAGTATGTATGAAGACTGAAAAAGATCTGCAAGACCCAACTTACATCAAAGAACAAAATAACAGCTATAAACCAACTTGCCATCCCTGTTATCAATTATAGTGTAGGGATCATAGACTGGCCACAATCAGAATTAAATAAACTAGATGTTAAGACCAGAAAAATTCTCACTCTAAATAGAACAACATACTGGAACCAGTGTATTCCCAGATTGTACCTACCAAGAAAACTGGGAGGAATGGGATTGACTGAGGTTAACCAGCTGCACCGATCATCGACCATCAGCATTGGGCAGTATCTGAAAAGTTTGAGTAGTCCTACAATAGCTCTGGTCTGTGAACACCACAACACAAGAGTAATGGAACATACAGTGCCCGCGAAAAGTATCCGATCACCCTTGAAATTTGTATTTTTTACATAAAAAACAATGTTTAAATGTATACTAACCTTATATTAGTATTTTGTCATCTGTCCTTTGGTTTGGATGACTTGTTCTAGACGTTTTGGCATGGATTTAATCAAGTTTTGACAAACTTCCACTGATATTTCCTTGCACCATACCTTTTTGATGGCCTCTTGTAATTTTTCGACTGAGCCAGTGTCGTGGCATTCAACCTTATTTTTTATTATTAGCCACAGATTTTCTATCGGATTGAGATCTGGACTATTACCAGGCCAATCCAAAATATCAAATTTATTGTCAGTAATCCATTTTGTCACTATTTTGGCCCTGTGACATGGTGCACCATCATGCATGTATGTTTTTGTCCTTTGGATTGCCATTGCTATTGGAAGTTTATCCTGTAGCATTGCTAAATACCGTGCACCATTCATAGTTGTGTTCTTCGGAAGAAAATATAAGTTTCCACGCCCATAGTAACCGAAACAACCCCAAACCATCACACTTGGAGGGTGTTTCATTGTCTTTAGGGTGTATTTAGGGTCCATCCTATTTGAGCCAATAGGCCGGCGAACCTTTTTTGGACAACTTCTGAATGTCAAAAATGTCGACTCATCGCTAAATAAAACCTTCTTCCAGTCATCAACAGTCCAATGAATGTATTTTTTACAAAATGCGACACGTTTTTTACGCATTTTTTCATTAATGAACGGTTTCTTAGCAGCATGGCGAGATGGTAATCCGAGTTCTTTTTGGAGCCACTCCTGGATAGTTCGTTCAGAAACACCAGATAACAAATTATTCATATTAAATTTTATTTCTTAAGCAGTTATTGTTGGGTTTTTCAATACTAAACGTTTCATAAGTTTGTCTGTTCGCGAATTTGTTTTTCTCGGTCTGCCAGATCGTTTTTTAGGGACTGGCGTGGTTAGGCCACCATTGTTCTTAGCCCATGAAACCCATAAATTAACGGTACTTTGGGATATGTTTAATTCCTTAGCTATCTGTCTCTGTGATTTCCCACATGCATGCAAAGCAACAATAGCACCTCGACAATCACTCTTAAGTTGTTTTTTAGCACACATTATATATAAATTTTATTTACACCACTTTCTGTAAAAAAAAAAAAAATATCAAGAAATTTATACAAACAGTGAAATCTGACAAATTTGAGACACAGCCACCCGCAACGAAGGCTACCAGAACACTAATTTGAGAATGCGTTGGATAGCTCTCATATCAGCGAGCAACCTCAAAGTTACCAGATGTCGCTAGAACAAATAGAAAGTGAATTATGTGTCTCTGAATATCAAGGGAAAATATTGTATTTTCTTGAGTGATCGGATACTTTTCGCGGGCACTGTACTTCCATAACCAAACTGGCCCAGCACTTTGGAGGCAATAATATGACAGAAGAAGTAGACACTGAAAGAGTACCAGCCACCTTAATAGCTAGGAAAAGTCATGAAAGATTTGTTCAGGAACAACAGGCCAAGCATGCAGAAGAATGGAAACAACATCAAAGAGCTAGAAAATATTATCAAGAATTACAGAAGGATTATATCAACAAAGAAGGATCATTGGAATGGTTAAGGAGGGGAGTTCTGCAATTTGATGGAGAGCGACTGATAATGGGTGCCCAAGATCTTGCACTTCTAACAAATGCATTTAAAAAAAATGGCTGGAATAAGTAATAATAGGTGTAGATTCTGTCATGTTGAGGTAGAAAGTGTTGGCCATCTAATATCAGGCTGCAGGGTGCTCCTGACAGAGGGGTACTATTAGTGATGTGAGTCGTTTTTTATTGTCGTTTTTTTTGTTTTTTTTGTCATTTTTTTGTTTAAAATGAAGATAATCTGTTTTTTTTGTTTTTTATTGTTTTAAACTTATTCTATATTTTTCTTCCTTTAATCTAATAAGTATATTAGTATTAGCTATAATTTACTATACTACCATGCTTATACGGTTACACCTAGTATATATAGTCATCATTTAGAAAAACTGAATCACACAAAAAGTATATAATAGAAATAAAAAGTGAGGGTTTGTTTTTCCTATGTATATATATTTTTTAACTAGA